>APFE030542849.1:52156-110248 GCA_000404065.3 Pinus taeda | reverse complement strand
ACAAAATAAGACACGATGCTCCTCGCAGGGAGTTTCTATCCTTTATATATGACTCCTACGTGCAATACCACGGGCCAAAACCGTGTATTACTAATACCATCTATCTAATACTACAACCCATTTGCAACTAATTGTGGTTCTGTTATTAATTGCGGATTAACCACTTACAATTATTAATATGGGATATATTGACTCTTGACTATGACGTGGTCCCATTACATAGATAAGGGGGTTAGGCTGGGACCCTAACAAAATCCTACAAGTCAAAGAAACTCAAAGCATTTCTCTGACTTTTGGTGGGGTCAGGCCCTCGGCTGAATGATTTATGGACACAAGTGCTAGAATCCCCTTCATAAAATTCATCTCCATTCATTTCCCCTCATTAGCTTAAAAAACCCCTTTTCCTGAGGAAAAGCTTCATTTGCCAAGGGAAAGTAAAAACCACCACGTAAATTCTATTTCTTTCCAAAACCCACAAAGAGTACTTTAACCTAAGTATCAAATGAATGAAATGAAATGCACATATTTTCCATTTAGGCTTAAGGAATAGTCACTCCTCTAATTTCATACTAATTTCTAATCTCATTATATAAATCCCCCATAATTACCTTTTTCCCGTATATTAATTAAAACCCTAAAGTAAATATCCCAACCCTTACTTTTAATAAAATCTATATAAATTACCCATATCCTGTCATTAACCTCACTTGGTTCCCTAATCTTGTGATTAAGCCCAGCCTGATCACTTAACCCAAGATTAATTCCTAAATTAATCCAAAACTGTTGTGAGTAAAACCTTTGGTCCCCCCATCAACTCCTATTCATTTCCTCTGTGCATCTTCTCTGCCCGTATATCATCAAATCACAAGCACCCATATCTGATGGACCATAATTATATCGGTCGAGCCCGATAACCAACCTTTACCCACCCGATAAGGCATTTTTCCCCGACCATCTGAATGCTACGTGTTGCGCTATAAAGTAGATTGGGTGACCCCTCCTAAAAACTACCCATGCCACAAAAGTGGTACGATGTCCCTCCAATACCGCCTCCCTGCTCAACCCACCAAACCACCTACTATTCATTCATAAAATTGCTGCCAAAAAATAATCGTTACGCCATAAAAGGCCGACAAGCCCCTTTTCTCATTTTTTCACTCATTTGCTCTGTGAACCTCTGTAAACTAGTAATCCCTGCAAACAACGAATTCACCATTTAAATTCTGAATTGACCCCCGAAGAATGTTTTAGAGACCCCAGTTGACCTCTCAGTTCGTAACAAAACCATTTGAACATCTACAATTGCCTCCAAATTTGTATATTTTTCACCCAATTCCTGGTATTTTACAACAAATTATCACTCACACTTTGAAATTCAGAAATGCTCAGCCTTGTTCAGTGCTTCAATTAAGTAAAATTAATTGAATAAATACTTTAAATTTTGAAACCCGTGGCCAAACCCTCTGGAAAATCCCATTTTTCGTAAAAAACTTCTGAATAAACCTATAAAGCCTAATTTAGATCCATAAGAACTAGATTATGGCAACCCCTATTGCCCTAGACATTAGACATATCATGACTCCCCATTTGGACCTCGGCGACCTTCCCTTGGCTGACAGGGATTTCCAAATTAAGGATACATCTACCCAGAACCTCCTGCATAAAATCCATTTTTTAAGTAGCGACAGATACCTCAACCATGCTGATGATATTGACCTTTGGGAGTCAAATTTGTAGAAATATCAGTTCCCACAGGTACATGTTTTCCCTGAAATTGTCCACTAGTGTCATGCATGTTACATTCCCAGCCTAAGAGCTATTATGTCCCCTGACCAAAAGATTTGGTTCACCATTATAGTTGAATCCATAAATGAAATGCTGCAACTCCAACCAGGACCAAACCTGACCCCACTCTCAATTGGAGATTTGTTAGACCAATATTCCAAGTCAAATCCCTCTAGACTAGGTTAATTGTTCCAATATTTCATTTTCTAAGAGTAACACATTCCTAAAACTTGCCTCCCCATAACTTTTCTCCATGTTCTCTAGAAGGGGAAAACAAATTATCACCATGATATCATGTGTCCTAGACTGCTCCACTGATGAATTTTTCGATGAACTTATCCTAGCCTTCATGTCAATCTATACCCGAGGACAGCTCCTGCTATTTTGTACGATTATGTTGAGTTTATAGCTAAGAGAATGCATGAACAGTTCACCAGGATGCACAATGAAAGAGTGTTCAAATACTCATCTCTCCTCTACCATATGTTCCTATATTACCAGCCAGACGATTTCCTTTTGCCCTCCAAAAGCTGGATACCAAAGGTCAGCGCAGGTCTGTCATTTTTTGGACCCCACTATTCCATAAGTTTGAGTCACCATATACCTATTCATATTTCATAGATTATTTTGTCCATCAAAATATGACTACGCTGACATGGATCCCTCCACCCAGGATAAATCCAGATATCAAAAGTGTCCTTATGTTGTCTAAACAAAGAAAAGTGGGAGATTGGTACCTTTACCAAAACCATACAAAGATAATGATTTATGGTTGCCACCTTGCACCATATAAACTACCAAAATACCTCCCCATGAGGTTATATTCTTTAGAGTACTATAGGAAAATAATGAACTTTGTTGAGATAAATTTTGTCTTAGCCAAGAAAAGATCACAATTCAAAGTAAAAAACTAGTTAGGCCCCTTCATCCGCAATTCTAGTGAGGCAGGGAAGGAAGTAGACCAAATTGTGCAGCAAATGAAGTTCCAAAAGGGTTTCATGTTGAGGTATGACCCTCAAGAATTTATGACTAGATTGCGAAAAAAGCCCAAGTTGCAACCTTGTATCCACCACCCCATACCAGAGATAGAAAGATATGCAAATCAATTCGAGTGGGTGGAAAACACTCTTGTAGACAATGACAGTACAAAGGTAGATTTAGATAATTCCTTATGAGACTTAGAAAGATATCTTGATGAGAGCTCATTTTTGCAGGTACTTGAACAGCAAGAACCACCCATGAGTACCCTTCCTATCATGCAGACTCCTCAGAATGAGGAAAAGAACCCGAAAAGGCCCAAGGAGGAACCCTCAAGTTCAAGAATGGGCACATCAAATGTATAGTATGAGACCAGTCAGAGAAAAAAACCTCAGATGAATCCTATTTTAGAGTAAGAAGACATAGAAGGCTCAGTATAAATAATTGATACTGAGCTAGATAGAAGTAAATGCACAACTCTATCTAAAGAAACACAGGTGCCTTGCACATCATAGACCCAGATATTGGAAAGGTTGGTAAGTGTAGAAGTATCTTCATTTAGTAGCCCTGCTGATAAGGATAAGGATATAAACGATAGATATAGAGAGATCAAGATGAGAAATGAGAAACTAAAAGCCCAAACTTATGCTCAGTACCTCAAACTCACACCCACCAATCAGATGAGGTTGATGTCAACTTTTGACGTTTGTTATGCCCCTATACCAATAGGTGTCATATATCATGTTTGACTTGGTTTAGCTTTGTAATATGTTCATACCTTTACTTGTTGCAATGGTTTTCCATATTTGTAAAAAGTCAAAAATTTAAAAAAATGTAAAGAGGTAATACCCAAAAAAAAAATCAAAGGCTGAAAAGAATAAAAAGAGGTCAAAAAAAAGAAAGAAAATGAACCCCACCAAAAGAAAAGACCAAGAAAGTTTGCAAGTCTAAATGCCACTACTTTTTTACTTTTGTATAATAAAAAATTGTGTGCAGATTGTCACCTATGCCACAATTCATGAATAGTCAAATATTTTAAACTTGGCTAGTTCATATTTTCAATTTCTTGTTGTAGAAATAGAGAATAAAGATCTGACCAAACAATTTAATCTTTGTAGATAAGTAGATAGGTAGAGTGAAAAAATGAACTTAACAATTTAATCTAAAACCTTGGATGTAATAAGCGTAAACTTAGATAGGCATCACCATGTAAAAGAAAAGAATGTTTGATAAGGGTTTGCGAGTCTAAATTCGCCCTAATAAAGAGATAAAAATGCTAGGTTAAGTAGGTAGGGTAGGTAGATGATAGTTGTAGAATAATATGTGGTGAATGATAAGTTTAAATGTGTAAATCTTTTACTTTCATCACAAGGCAAAGGCATGTGTCACATGGAAGGCACATCAAGCAAGACAAGTCAAAAATAATTATCTTCCCTACTCATTTCTCCTAAATTTTCACTAATTTCCCCTAAGTGCCAAGGTATCTATCAAGTTAGAGAGGCTCAAATAATCTCTCTGACTGTTGGAGGGACCAGACCCTCGGCCCAATAATTTATAATACCTTAATCACTTAAGCCCCTTCACCAATAATCACACCCCTTCACAAGTTATTCATTTCCATAATAAATCTTTCCCTAAGTAAAATCCTATTTTACTTAGGGAAAATAAAACACTTTCCATATAAACCCCCATATTCACTTAGCCTAAGTTTTGAATATATATATGAAAATGTTTGAAAGTAGCACACACTTCATAAGGTCATGTTAACCACTAATCCATGTTTTTATGTAATTCCCCTATATAAAGGTTACCCACTGTCGTATAATTATAAATATGCAATTTCCCCAATTTTTTATATATTCCGCCCCTCGGTTAAATATAACCATAATAAAGTCAATTAACGGGATTAATTAACTACTCCGTAGATAATTAAGAGCCTGATCCCCACCATGCTAATAAAAGAATTAATTAATCCTCAAGATTAATTAATAACTTCAACCAATCACATCGCCCCTGATGTAATTAAAAGCCTTTAATTATATTGGGCCTACCCTCCATTAACCTTTTGATACTTCACCTCCCTGACAGTCGTCTAATCAAATCCCATAGATGCAATAGTTGTCACACATATTGAACAGCCCTACGTGGTCGACCTTTACTACGTGATGGCAAGTGGTTTTGTAAACAGTACGTGTGCTACATGTCAAACATTGTATGGAATCTTTGGTCTCACCCAAGTACCACCTCCACTCCACTAGAGGTGCGATGAAAACAACTTACCAACTACTACTACTGACAAAATGTCAAATCATTTTCCCGCTGATGCCATCTATCTAAATCCCGAACCCACCAAAAGTTTCGACTTTGCATAAAAAACAAAGTTAATCAGTTTTTTGTCCTATTCTATGAATGCATGCATGCAACCTAAAAGTTGAGGTCAACCAGCTCATACACCCAACCGTTAGCCACCCTCATAATTGTAGTTCGACATCAGTCCAAGTCTGCCATTCACACCCAATGAACCTGCATTTCATTGCGCATCACTAAACATAGGTATTTACCAATTCTCATCTAGAAACCTTGTAAATATTTGCTTTCCTCTATAATTAATTGGAAAAACCCAAACTTTATCATAATTCAGTTGCTGCATTTAGAATTCAAGTTTCCCCGAACCCTCTGTTTTCACCAATTCCATATAAAAACCCCAGTTTCCTATCTGAATCCATAAGAACTAGAATGGAAACCCCTATGGCCCTCAATGTAGCACCTATCACTACCCCTCACCATGATTTGGATTATCTGCCCTTAGCAAATAAATATTTTCAAATAAAAGACCTGGATACTGATAAAGACCACTTGAAAGTATTTTTCCAATGCCAGGACAATTACATGAATGGCTATGATATCATAGGACTTTGGGAATCAAATGTCCCTATGTATTTTTTCCCCTTTATGTGCATTTTCCCTAACATTATCCATCAATGTCACACAAATTATGATCCCATCCTCAAAGCAGTAATGTCCCCGAATCCAAGTATTATCTTAACAATTACTCCGGACTTAATCAATGAGATGCTTCAGTTTCAACTCAGTTAAGACATCACCCCCATTTCCATAGGAGATTTTCTAGAGAAATCATCTAAATTGTCCCAGTTTGAACTTAGTTGCATTTTCCAGACTTTTGTGGATAAGAAGCATCAACCCAAAAATTCCCCTCCTTATCTGTCAATTTTCTTCACAGAGATAGGTAAGAATATAATTGATATGATAGATGCAGTCATGGGATTCAATACTAGTGAGTATGTGAATGATTTGACCCTATTTGTAATGTCCATTTTTACCCCTAGTTAGGCTCCTACTATCAAGTATAACTATGCTGCATTCATTACTGAGAAAATCCATGACCAGTTCATTAGGCTAGAAAATGAAAAAGTATTCAACTACTCTATATTCATATATCACCTTATCCTTTATTATCAGTCTAACAAGTTCCCATTCTCTGTAAATAAACTTGATACAAAGGGTAATGCCAGATCAGTCATATTTTGGACTTCTATCTTCCACCATTCATTTGCTTGTCCTTATTCATACAATGAATTCATTGACCAATTTGTCCACCCAGTGACCACCACGCTAACAGTAAATCCTCCTCCTAGGATGAGTGACGAAATCAAAAGAGTCCTTCAGCTATCCAAATAGTACAAAATAGGTGACTGGTACTTATAACCGAATCACACAGAGATCAGAATATATGGTTGTGAACTTCCTCCATTCAAACTACAAAAATATGATCCTATGAGTTTGTTTGCGTTGGAATATTATAGGAAAATGATAAACTCTAATTAGATTCACTTTACCAGGGAGAAGAAGAAATCACAGTTGAGAATAAAAGATAACTTAGGCCCATTTGTCTACATCAATAGAGAAGTAGGCAAAGAAGCAGAAGAAATCCTAGAACACATGAAATTAAATAAAAGTTTTGGTTGGAGATATGATCCACACAGTTTCATTTGTGATAGGAGAATGAAAAACAGGGTATCACCATATTTTCATCACAAAAACCTTGAAATAGAGAAATATGAAAATATGGATGAATGGAAGGAAGGAACTCTAGTTGAGATGGATATTGATCAAGTCAGTGTAGAGAATGTGATGAAAGACCTAGAAAAGAGTCTTGATTTGGACTCTTCTGAATAGGTACCAGTTGGAATTTCTCAGAAGCCAACACCAGGAACTAGTGCCTCTATAGCAAAGAATTCTCAAAGGCACTCACAAGAAACTATTGCAACCCCTGCAAAACCACCATAGGGAAAAGAATAGGGAACCAATACTCTAGCATCAGGACAATTAAACATGTCAAAGAAACCTAAAATCTCTGAAGAATAGGCTCCACCATAGTCCCATCCAGCTCAGGTTAATATCGGAGACCTCCTAGTTTTACAAACTCCTCTGAATGAGCAAAAAATCTTAAAAAGAGACAAGGAAGTAGCTACCCCTACCAATGGTCCTTCAAACTAGCCTGGTGCTAAGAGGCATAGGCTAAATCCATATTCAGAAGAAGAATTTTTTTGAAGAAACAACAAGGAGTTTGAGGAAAGAAGGTGGAGATAGTCTATAAACATCCCCAATAGGTGGGACCCCTTCTAGTTCACAAAGACAAAAGCTTGAAAGACATAAAAGTACTAAAGTTTCATCTTTAAGGTCTTCATCTGAAAAGACCTAAGACATAAAAGGAGAATTTAAGGAGATAAATGCTAAAAATGAATAGCTGAAGGCCCAAGCCTATACGCAATACTTGAAGAGGACCCCTACTAATCAAACTAGGTTGATGTCAGCTTATGACATCAAAGAAGGCAAAATGCAGATGAGCTCTCTAACGCCTATAATACAGTAGCTTAAGCCACTTGAAAACTACCTCAAAATGGATTATGAGGTCTTGGCCAAAGATATTCACCCATAGATCAAATAAAATTACATAATCAAAGAGGGAAAATGGTTTATTCCACATTAAGAAGCAAGGCCATGATGGCACACACATGGGAGAATTCACTGAACAACACCACTACTCAATTGCAGTTAGAAAGAGTCTGCTCAAAGGCAAAGGACAATAGATTCCAATCATTGGAGGATTTGATTATTGGATTGGGTCATAACCCAAAGGATGTCAAAGCTTCATAGGCCCTAATAAAGAAAAAGAATGAAGATATAGCTACCCTAAGAAAGTAGTTGAAATTGCCACCACTTATGCATCTAGAAACTACCAAAGTAATTGAAAAGAAGAATGAATAAGAGCTTATGGACTCAGTCCTCAAGCTATATGAGCGATTAAAGGAGAGAAAGTAGGAATTAGAAAAACACTACGAAGCAGGCAGAGTGATTCGACATCTCAGCCTCAAAATGTAGTACCAGTGGTTTCTACAGCAATCCCTTCTACATTAGTAACTGCTCTAGCACCAAATGTCCATTTGGCAACTACTGAAACTATTGAAGTGACAGGTAAAGGTACAGGTATAGCACAGGTAGGAACTTCAAGTCAGAGCACAGAAGAATTGATCAAGTCCATGGAGGAAATAAAGCTCCAAGTCACTGAACTCCAAAAACTAAAGGAGAAATTCATTACGTTGGAACAAAAGTATGATGTGTCAAAAATTAATTTTGCTGAAGAAGTCAGGAAAAGCAAAGACTTGAATCAACAGGTCAAAACACTGGAGAAAGATCTTACATTTGAAAAGACTTTAACATATATCAGGAAAATATTATGGACCAACATCACTCAATCAATTAATGATGTTTGGTCATCAATTCAAATCATTTTGGAATAGATTCACTTAGTGAAAGTTGCTCTTCAAGAGATTGAAAAAACTAAGGAAGAGCTAGGAGGGAAGCCTAAAGAATCTATCAAGTTAATAAACTTTCTAAACAACAGAAATAGACATTAATTAGAACAGCTAAACATTGAGGATAAGACTGGAACCATCCTCGAATAAAGAAAGTACTGACAAAAAGGACTCTAATGCAAAACCTGGAACAAAAATGTCAAAATATGCAGGAAGACATAGATGAATTTATGGAAAAATTTGGCATCTTACAGAGTAAAGGACTTCCTAGTACTTTAGTCATCAATGATAAGTTAATGAGGTAGGATGATTATGTCAATAAACTACATCAGTATATAAACAACCAAGCCAGTTCCTCTACTAGTTCATTTGCACCCAAAGCATTACCCACAGGAAGAGTTCTCTATGATAGTTTGGAGAACCTCGTTTATGTTGAGCATGAATTGAAACACTTGTTTCCAGTACAACCAAAGTTTGTAAAATACACAGAAGTTGATGAACCTTTAGAAAACTAACAAGGACTAGGATACCAAGGGATGATTGGTGGATCAATATGATAGAAATATTATGATTTACTTCGGTAAAAAGTAAATTGAAGTATTTACCATAGTCAATTTTGGTAAAAAGGGATAATGATGGTAAAACAGGTAAAGAGTATCAATCACAGGTAAAAGAGTATCAGTGAAAGGATGAAAACAATCAACTAGCACAAAATTACGAGCAAGATAGCAAGATGCACAATCAGAGGGCCTACCTACAGCTCCTTCTACAAAAACAAGGACAACAACCAAGTAGTTCACATTCAGTTTCTACTTTCGAGACCATCTATCTCTACATTCATGTAAAATATATTTAGCTTTCCTAAAGTATATCTCTTAGTTAGGCATTATTTTGTTGTAAATTTTGTACAAGTACTTCTCCATTCGAAGTATTATGGTGGATTCTTAGACATTTATGTAGACTCTCTATTTTGGAATAGAAGTGTTGTTGGACAACTATTGTATGGCTGATTAGACAAAATAATAAAACAAAGGACTTTTACAAGATTCCTATCTCAAACGAGAAACAAATAAGTATCCTATATCTTATGTTTTTACAGTTTTCTGGTTTAAATATTTCACGTGTTTCATATTTGAATGATAAATGAAAAATTATATTTGAGAAAGTGGTTTACTGCATTTTGTTTTTAAAATATTTTATATTCTTAATGTTTTCTTCTAAGCTATCATAGGTAGGGAATCATTAATTGTTTTGTACTTCTTAGTTTATCATTATGTCCATTGAACAAGGAATTCTTAATTGCGTTTTGTTAATGATCACCCACTTTCCCTCATCTTGAAACCTTGTTGAAGGATCCTTAACTGACCTTCCTACCTTTCAAAACCATTTTACCCTTTGGAGTTATCATTTATCTTCTGTTCAGCTATCTTGCCATGTGAAGCCCTCCTTTGTTGAATCAAATTGATCCAGTTAAGCCATCTTTAGTTGACTCCATAGCCCAATGGCCTGAAATACCTTGTCCTACCAATCTACTCCTGAATTCCACCACCAAATAAAATCAAAACCCCCAAGCTTTCATAACTAGACTAATATCTCATAAACAAAGGTAATCATAAAGAGAGAGCCCTCTCTGAGTACAGATTGGCTAGATTTTGTACTTAAAAGATGGTTTCTGGTTACCTCGGACCCCTTTCATTCTTCTGAAAACTTCAAGGAAAATGTTAGTGATAACATAGTGGCGACTCCACTGGGGATGACAATTCCTCAGTCAAAACAAATCTTTAAGAAAGTTTAAATCATAAATCTAAAGGATATTAAGGAAACCATAGAAGTTGTTTTGATATCAGTTAAGAAAATCAAAAACAAAACCCAAAAATTTGGCTTGAGAAAGAACTCGTTACACTAGAGCTAATCTTAAACCCAATCCACCATAGGTGTTTGAGAACTCCAATCTGATCCCCAGAATTCTTATGAGACAAGAAAGTTCTGTTAGACCTCGACCAACCTTTATATCCTCATCTTGTCCTGTTAGGTGGATTTACCTTGAAGACCAACCCTTTGACGAAATCTTTGAAACCTCTTTGTTGAGGACTTCATCCGATTTTGAATTAGTTGACCTAGTCCAAGACCCAAAGTTCATACGAGAATTAGAGGTCCAAGTAGCTAATTTGTCAATTGATAGATATTTGCAGAACTCACCACAATCTGACCTTACCACTGAAGGAACACCTAATCCCTCTGTAATCACAATTGTTTCTACAAGCTCATCATCATTTCCTCATACATCTCAACCTCAAACCACTCCACATTAGACCATCACCTCTAGCTTTCCCTCCACAACTCAAACATCCACTTTTATTCCAAACCCAGCTTTTGTTTCACCATTACCAACAAAAATGGCCAACAAATATGCCCCCTTGGTACTACGAGCAAACTTAGGTGCCATGCCCCAAGATTACCAAAGTAAGATCACTACTTTTGATGGCACTGGTACCTATACAGCCCAACAACACACCAAGAATATAATTGATTATTTTGAGATTTATGAAATAGGTACCAATGATGTGCAAATGAGAATATTCATTCAAAATTTATCTGGGGAAGTTTGAACCAGCACTGGTACCTATACAGCCCAACAACACACCAAGAATATGACTGATTATTTTGAGATTTATGAAATAGATACTGATGATGTGCAAATGAGAATATTCATTCAAAATTTATCTAGGGAAGTTAGAACCTGGTTCAGAGGTTTAGCAAAAAATAGTATAGACAGCCTAGCAACTCTCTATCAACAATTCCTGAATAGATGGGAGAAAAATAAAGACCCTCTTTAGATTCTATCTAAATACAAAACCCTGAAGAGTGGAACACACGAAACTGTGTAGGATTATTGCACTAGATTCAACAGTGTGTATAATGCCATCCCTCAAAATCTTAGACACCCACCTGGTTTATCCTTAATCAAATTCTCAGATGGAATTGATTCTGACATGGCTTTCCAGCTAATAGAATGAGCCCCTCCTACTTTAGAAGATATGCAAAGCATAACAGTCAGTGTTGAAGCCAACCTGATATCTAAAAGAGCCAAGGCTAGGAGTGAAAGGAGGATACCATTAAAGGAAGAAAGCTCACCCTTTGAACAAAAGCTAGATGTCATAATTAAAGGAATGGATAGACTAGGAGACAGAGTGGAGACAATTGAAAGGAAAGCTCCTTGGGATGGTCAGCAAAGCAACATAGGGAGAAATCCTAATTTCCGGAAAAATGAAAACCTGAACACTGGGAAGAATGGTCCTGACCAAAATATTAGACCACCTTTCCAAGAAAATTATGATGAAGCTTCCAACTCTGAAGGCCCAGAAGAAGATACTCAAATTAATTTGATTGGACTTAGTAATGAAGGAGAAGTTTTCTTAACCCAAGAGGATCAAGAGGCCCACATACTTAAATAGTTTCAAACCAATCAGGGGAATCATTCAACTTTAGGGAAGGATATGACATAGCCATCTTTGAGTTGCACAAACAATACAATCTAAGGAGTAGGAGAATTGATGTCCCTGAAGCAAACAAGAAAAAGGTTCCAAATTAGCCCAAAAAAGGTAAGACATTTACCACATATGTACATATTCTTTCTAGATCAACACTTATCCTTATAACCCCATAATTGAAGATGTCTCTGATAATCAATCGAACAATAAACAACCCTCCACTTCCCTTCCTTCCAAGGGAACTGTGGGAGAACCTCTAGAGGTTGATATAGGGGAATCAACAAATCATGATTCCACTCCTAAAAAGGAGAAAAGCATATAAAACATAGAAAATAGAGAGAATACTGCTACTCTAAATCCAAAAGCCCAAATAGAAAAACCCTTTAATCTGGAAACTAAAGTAGGTAAGCTAAAAATTGTTGCCCTATTATTTGAATTAGCTAAACATGATGCCTACCAAACTCAAATCAATAGATCACTGAAAATTACTGAAACTGAAAACTCAGTTAATCTTTTTGATGACCAACCCGAATTAATATTTGGCCCAAAAGTGAATGGAAAACCATTAGAAGGAGGAGTTTCTCCCTTCTATGTGAACTTAAACATACATGATAAGGTTCTTCTCAATGCCATGTTTGACTCTAGGGCATCTCATAATCTCATGCCCATGTCTGTAATGGAAAAGATAGACCTAGACATCACTAGACCATACAAAGATGCATTTTCTTTTAATTCTAATCAGGTGAGATGTTTAGAATTCATAAAATACTTGTGTGTTTCATTGGTTCAATACCTTGTAAAGACAATTTTAATGGATATAGTGGTAGCATATATACAACCCAAATATGGCATGCTATTATCCAGATGCTGGGGTGTTAAACTTCAAGGATCTCTTCAATATGATATGTCATATTCTACAATATCGGGTTTTTACAACCAAAGAAATTATACAGAGAAACATTAATGAAATATGTAGTAAGTAGTTAGGAAAGACCCCAAAATTTCCACATCTACTCAGTACACTCTAATATGGACTCATTCATTCTTTAAAATGTAGAAACCAATCCCTTGAATACTTTAGAAGTTTTAGCAGCAGAACCAAAAGAAATTAAGAAATAAAAATCAGGTGTTCATAATTAAGAAGTATCAGATAACAAAGAGAAATCATATGAGAACGAAAAACTAGATGCCACTGTTAAAAAAACTCCTACTGCCCCAGACACCAATTATGAGCATGAAATCATCTAGCATTTAGAATTTGATGGCTCATTCAATAAACTAGGGGTAGAAGCAGGAGTTTCGGTGTACAATTTAGAAATGATCATGCTGAAGGCCATACCTACAAATTAAATTTTAAGTGCACCAATAATATAGCAGAATATGAGGCTCTCTTGTTAGGTCTTAAACTTGCAAAATATTAGGAGCAATCAGAGTGTCTGCCATAGGAGATTCAGAGTTAATAATCAAATATATTAAAGGAACTTACTCAACTAGGGATCCTAGATTAGGATATTATAGAGGAACAGTCATAGAAATTCTTAATACCTTTTTGGAAACTCAGCTTGCAACTATTTGTAGAAAACATAACATGCAAGCCCACAACTTCGCTATGTTCGCCAACACCTGCAAATTACCGTTTGAACCTAATCATTAGTATACTATAGAGATTATGCATAGACCAACCATCCTTGATAATCTGAAGAACTGGGAGGTTTTTGATACCGTTATTAATTCTAATCAAATAACATAGTTGTTGATACAGTTATTAATTCTAATCAAATCGATAAGGTAGAAACAAACATTTTCTTGGAAAGTTTAATAAATATACTTCATCCCACAAAATTCACACAAAATGAAGTTCAAGATCTGAAATAAATGGACCTAGATGAGATAATTTAAGATGAAACATAGGTTATTAACCTAAAAGACAATCATCTACCGAAAGGATTGACTCCTCTAGAAGATCTGTTTGATTCCAATGACATTCCCAAGAAACCTAAAATTGAACCATTAAAAGCAGATATTGAAGAATACAACTTACGAACTCAGGACAATCCAAAAATGATAAAATTATCAAAATCTTTACCTCTTGATCAGAAGCTGAAGTATGTTGAACTTATGACGGAATTCCTAGATGTCTTTACCTAGAGTTAGGAGGATTTTAAGTCCTATGAAACCTCTATTATTCAACACACTATACCTTTGGAAGAAAATGAAAAGCCCTTTAAGAAACAACTCAAAAGAATTAAACTTGTGTTATTACCATTAATTGAAAAAGAAATCAAACGCATGTATGAAGTAGGGATTATTACCCCTATTGGATTTTCACAATGGGTGTCTAATTTGGTACCAACTAGGAAAAAGGTTGGGGAAATAAGGTTATGTGTTGAGCTGAGAAAAGTAAATAAGGTCTCTCTTAAAGATAACTATCCTTTACCCAAAATGGATCATATTTTGCAAAGGGTAGTGGGTTCATCTAGAATTTCACCTTTAGATGGGTTTTCAAGATATAACCAAGTCTTGGTTCTTCCTGATGACCAAGAGAAAACTCCTTTTACAACACCATGAGGTACTTTTATGTACATCAAAATGTAATATAGACTAAAAAACAGAGAAGCAACCTTCCAAAGTGAAATGGACATTTCCTTTGCCAAATAAATTCATGATTTTCTTGTTATATGTCTAAATGATCTAACTATTATTTTCTAAATTAGATCAATAGCACTTGGACCATCTCAGGCAAGTCTATTTGAAATGCAAAAAATATGGCATTTCTTTGAATCTAAAGAAGTCCTTGTTTGGTTTGGAGGAGGGTAAACTTTTAGGTCACATCATTTCCAAAGATGGAATTCAAATTGACCCTTCTAGGATTGAAGCTATTCCACAGATACCTCATCCGAGAAGTATTAAAGAACTTCAAGCTTTCCTAGGGAAGATAAGTTATTTAAAAAGATTCATTTCTAACTTAGCTGAACTCATTAGATTGCTAAATAACATGATAAAAACTGATTTAAGTATGAAATGGACAGTAGAAGCCAAGCAATAATTTGAAGAAATTAAACTGGCCTTAACCAGAACACCGGTCCTCACTAGTCCACAATTTGATAGAGACTTTATCATTTTTTCTTTTGCATCAAAACACACCATAACTGCAGTTTTATTACAAAAGGATGATCAAGGATGTGAAAAACCTATATCCTTTTTTAGTAAAGAACTCAAAGATGCATCATTAAAATACAAAATAATGTAGACAAAAGCTTTTGCACTGGTAAAAGCCATTAAAGACTTCAAATTATACATATTATACTCTCATGTGATAGCTTATGTTCCTAACGCAGTTTCCAAAGACATCCTAACTCAGGATGGAATTGATGGAAAAAGAGGGAAATGGATTGCTACCATTTTAAAGTATGATATAGAAATAAAACCTACAAAATTAATAAAATGTTAGGGATTGGCTAAACTTATGGCAGAAGCTAACTTTCAAGCCCTAGAAATGAATGAACTGGATAACAAACAAGAGATGGTGACTCCACAAATCAGCCAAACCTTTTCAGACTCACCTTGGTATGCTGATCTAATTTATGTTTTACAAAATCTACAGGCTCCTCCAGGGTTATCCAAAACCAAGAATAGGTTTTAAGAATGAAAGCTTCAAAGTTTTGTATCTTAGATAATACTCTTTTTTGGAAAAATCATGAAGGAATTTTATTAAATTGTTTATTAAAAGATGAAGCTGACAAGGCTCTCCAAAACTTTCATGCAAGAGATTGTGGTGGACATCTCTACTGGAAGTCAACTACAAATAAGATCCTAAGGGCCGGATTCTATTGGCCAACCTTGTTTGCAGATGTGAAGAAATTTGTAACCTCTTGCCATAAATGTCAAATCTTTGAAGGAAAAAGAAAATTGTTACCTTTACTCCTAAAACCCATTTCCACCGAGAAACCTTTTCAACAATGGGGACTTGACTTCATTGGAGAAATTCACCCACCCTCTTCAGACCAACACTAATGGATACTCACTTCCACTGACTATTTTACTAAATGGATAGAGGCCATTCCTTCCAAACAGGCCAATGACACTGTGATCATAGGTTTCCTAGAGACCAATATATTGTCCAGGTTTGGCTGCCCTGCTAAAATCATTACTGAGAATGTTGCAGCTTTCAAGTCAAAGAAAATGATTAGTTCCTGTAACAGGTATCACAATACACTAGGCCATTCCATAGCTTACTACCCTCAAGGGAATGGACTGGTTGAATCTTCCAACAAGAGTCCCATTAATATCATCAAAAAGTTGTTGGAAGAAAACAAGAAAACTTGGAACAAAAAACTGATAAATACTTTGTGGGCACACAGGCTTACAACCAAAATATCCACTGGAATCAGTCCTTATGAGTTAGTATATGGCATGGAGGTTTTATTTCCTTCATCATTAGGAGTTCCTATCATGAAAATACTCCAAGAAGCTCAAGTTGAACCTAATGATATTGAAAGAAGGATAAACTAGACTATCAATTTACAGAAGACTTGGGAGGAGGTGTACCAAAGATCCCAAGTGTTGCAGGAGAAGCTTAAGAAGATATTTGACAAAAGAACCGAGGCAGAAGATTTCTACCTTGGAGATAAAGTGTTAATATGTGATTCCAGAAGAGCGGATATGGGGAAACATGGGAAGTTTGACTTCCTATGGAAAGGACCGTACATCATCTATGCTTTTAAAGGAAACAATGCATACTTTCTCAAATAGTTAGATGGTACAGAAGCAGAAAAATGACCAATCAATGGTCAGATGTTAAAGCATTACCTTAATACTACTTACTAATGTTACCATGTTTCTCACAACTACATATTATATCTTTTGTAATTTCATAATGTTGATTGGACAGTAAGATTTTGGAGTTGAAGCTCGAAGGGAAGGCCCTAAGGAAGCTCAAAGGGAAGGCCCTAAGCTTTAGAAGTATCACTATCATACATACAATAAAGTTGCAAGCTAAAAAAGATTGCAGAGGACAGTTAAAGTCATTAAGAGGCCCAAGTGGAACCACTATTATGCCCCTATACCAATACCTATCATATATCAAGATTGACTTGGTTTAGATTTGTAATATGTTCATATCTTTATTTGCTAAAAAGGTTTTCCATATTTGTAAAAAATAAAAATAAAAATTAAAATATAAGAGGGTATACCCTAAAAAAAAATCAAAAGGTGAAACGAATTTAAAAGAAGTCAAAAAATGAAAAAAAATGAACCCCACCAAAAAAAAAGACTAGGAAAGTGTGCAAGTCTAAATGCCACTACTTTTTTACTTTTGTATAATAAAAAATTGTGTGCATATTGTCACCTATGCCACAATTCATAAATATTCAAATAGCGTAAACTTGGCAAGTTCATATTTTCAATTTCCTGTTGTAGAAATAAAGAATAACGATCTAACCAAACAATTTAATCTTGGCAGATAAGTAGATAGGTAGAGTGAAAAAAAGAGATCAATAGTTTAATCTAAGCCTTTCGATGTAATAAGTGTAGAATTAGATAGGCATCACCATGTAAAATAAAAGAAAGTTTGATAAGGGTTCACCAATATAAGTGCACCCTAATGAAGAAGTAAAAATGCTAGGTTAATTAGGTAGGGTAAGTAGATGATGGTTGCAAAATAATATGTGGTGAATGATAACTTTAAATGTGTAAATATTTTACTTTCATCACAAGGCAAAGGCATGTATCAGATGGAAGGCACATCAAGAAAGCAACGTCAAAAATAATTAACTTCCCTACTCATTTCCCCTAAATTTTCATTAATTTCCCCTAAGTGCCAAGGTATCTATCAAGTTAGAGCGGCTCAGAGCATTTCTCTGACTTTTGGAGAGACCAAACGCTCGACCCAATAATTTATAATATCTTAATCACTTAAGCCCCTTCACCAATAATCACACCCCTTCATAAGTTATTCATTTTAGAAAATAAAAAACTTTCCATATAAACCCCGATATTCACTTAGCCTAAGTTTTGAATTTATATATGAAAATGTTTTAAACTTAGCACTCACTTCACAAGGTCATATTAACCACTAATACATGTTATTATGTAATTCGCCTATATAAAAGTTACCCACCCCTGTATCATTATAAATCTGCAAATTCCCTACATTTTTATATATCCCTCCCCTCGGTTGAATATAACAATAATAAAGTCAATAAATGGGATTAATTAACTAATCCATAGTTAATTAAGAGCCTGAGCCACGCCATGCTAATAAAAGAATTAATTAATCCTCACAACTAATTAATAACTTCAACCAATCATGTCACCCCCGATGTAATTAAAAGCCTTTAATTATATTGGACCCACCCCCCGTTAACCTTAAAACACTTCACCTCCCTCACAGTCCTCCGATGTAATCCTGTAGATACAACGGTTGTCGCACATATCGCATGGCCCTCCATGGTCGCCCTTTAGCATGTAATGGCATGTGGTTTTGTAAACAGTATCTGTGCTATGTGTCAAAAGTTGTAAGGAATTGCATGGTCTCACCCAAATACCACCTCCCCTCCACTAGCAGTGTGATGAAAATAACTTACTACCTCTCGCTACCAACAAAATGACAAATCATTTTCCGACTGATGCCATCTATCCAAATCCTGAACCCGCCAAAAGTTTCGACTTTTCATAAAATAAAAAATAATAATAATTTTTTAATCCTATTCCGTGAACACATGCATGCAACCTGAATGTTGAGGTCAACTAGCTCATACACCCAATTGTCAACCACCCTCAAAATTGCAGTTCAATGTCGCTCCAAGTTTTCCATTCACACCAAGTGAACTTGCATTCCATTTCCTGTTACTAAAATAGGTATTTACTAGTTTCCATCCAAAAAACCTATAAATACTTGCTTTTCTCTGTAATTAATTGGAAAAACCCAAGTTTCCCCAGACCATCTGTTTTCACCAATTCCATATAAAAACCCCATCTTCCTATCTGAAATCATAAGAACCAGAATGGAAACCCCCATGGCACTCAATGTAGCACCTATCACTACCCCTCACTGTGATTTGGATGATCTGCCTTTGGCAGATAAAGATTTTCATATAAAAGACATGGATATTGTTACACTAAAATTTGTCACCATGAGTATTTGCAGTTAGTATGGCTCCATCAACAGTCATACTATCCTCCTTGGCAAGCCTCATACCTCTACTCTCCATGCCAAACATCAAGAAAGAGAGAAAGTCATTAAAAATATATTTATCTCTGGGTACGCAATTTCTCTCAACCGTACCTGCGTGTACGCATCCCAAATTCATAATACCTGCGTACTTGTACACTCTGTATGTAAAGGGGTGGGTGCGTACTCCTGTAAAGGTCAAAAGGCACGAGTTTCATCTTAAAAAAGTTACTTGTGGTTATTTCTAGACAATTCTAGAAGCTTGTTTGATGTGTATTGAGTGCCTCCAGATGGTTCATGTATCCCTATGAAAGAGGAACTTATCCCATCAAGAGAGGATCTACCCCATCCAAAGAGGCGCTTATCCCATTGATGGTGGACCTAATTAAATTCCTCTAGAGCATTATAAATACAGGCATTGGGCCAGAGGAGGGGAGGTTGAAAGCTGAATATTCCAAAGGGTAGATGCTGCTGGAATTAGGACTTCCTTGTAGAAGCTTGTGAGGAGAGATTCCCATCCTTTCTTGTTTCATTTGGAAGTGGGTGAGCTTATCAAAGTAAAGGAAAACTCTTGCTGGACCCTGGGAGGAACTTGCACAACACCAAGGCTCAGGTTGTAATGGTTTCTTTTGTTTCCTATTAATACAAATATGTCCATTCTTCTCAACAATTTGTTATTAATGAGTTGTTTCATATACTCCTTGTTCTGTATGTTGAATATGTTTTATTTTATGAGATATTCAGGTGCTATGTAATTGTTTGATTGTTAGTGAATGCAGGTTTCGTAGTGAAGGAGGAGCTCATCCAGATCAATGAGGCTGGACTACTACAACAGCGTTGGACTACAGGTAGGATCTAAACACTTGATTTCTTGTATGGTAAATGCATGTTTAGAGAAAGATTTCTCTTAATTGTCTTGTTTGTCACTAGAAAGTCTTAGGCTTCTAGGGAGGTTGGTTTTTTCCGCAAGATTAACTCTTTCCGCATGACAGGATCAACATGGTTGCGCTTCCGTGGGAGACACTCTATGTACTGTAGGATGGGATTACTACAAAACTAAGGGCTAGGGAGAGCTATGCGTTGCAAGTGCTAAGCGATCAAAAGATCAAAATGGAGCAGTTGAGCTTGCAACAAGACAAGGTTGTGTCATAGAACCGGAAGATGCTATAGGTACTAGAAGAAGCCTTTCAAATGGTCCCCGAGCTCGCCATCCCAGTAGATGCACCAATAGAGGCGTGCATCCATAGATTAGCCACAGGGGTGCACGAGGTGCGAGAAGAAATGACTAAGGTTCAGCTGAATCTGAACCTTCAGATATCAAAGTTTTTTTTGAAGGCGCAACTTTCCACCACTCCAGAGGTAAGAGAACAACATGCCAACACTATTACATCAGGGATGGAAGTGATTAGCAGTGCAATAAGGGATTGCACCAGAATGTTGGAAGAGTGCTTCAAGGTCCTCACCAATCTGCAAGAGGACCCTAACATCGAGCGCTTAGAGATAGAGGCACGTGAGCTCTAGTAGTAGTATGATAGTGTCAAAGGGACCACGTAGACAATGGCCCTTACTCAGAGGCTCGCACGAATGCAATAGGCCAAAGCACTGGAAGCGCAAGTGGACACAACATGGCACAAAGAAGTAGTCTTGAAGGTGGGCTATCAGCCTTGGATCGATGAGGCCTTCATCATTATAGCAACAATTGAAGGCAAGCTCGTGCAAATGAAGGGGACATAGGAACAGATGCAGGGAAGTATTTATGACACTACGGTCTCAGAACAATGGATATAGGAGATTCAGTAGGCAACCGCTTAGTGCGCTGCTAAGCTTGCAGTGGTTCGAGCAGAGTTGGAGGGGATCCATGCGAATATCTCTGCACCAACAGAGTGACTTGAGGGCGAGTGACGATGTTTTTGTTGGGGGCCTGTTGGGCATGGAATGCCCCCCCAAGGCATGATTTGGGGCTTAAATCCCAAGTTTTTACCAAGTCCATTTTAAAGACTCCGCAATTTGTGGGCACAAAGCACGAAGTCATAATAGAGTCACAGGGTTGTCCACCCTTTTTTTTGTAATGTAATGTTGGCTTGAAAGATCTACCGATGGTCCGAGGACCATGGGATTGTATAAATAGAGCGAGGCTCTAGGTGTAGAAAAAACATCTAAGCATGATCATTCTAAGGGATTGATGAAGGGTTGAGTCAAGTGTAAATCATGTCTTTGGGTCATAGAGTAGGAGAAGGCTCTGCAACTGAGTGCATAGAGGCCTAGTAGTCCGCAGCTAAGTGCGTGGACCCCTATATTTTAGTGCGTAGATCAGTTCGAGTCTGTAACCATGGGAAGAATTAATAAAAGAGAAGTTATACCATATTTCCTTGTATCTTTTCCTGTTTTATGTATTAATGGGTATGAATTGCAATTTTATTGTTTATTTGTTGTGCGAACTCATATAAATGTGCTGTGTAAATAACTATAACATAAGGCATCCATTTATGCAAAGATAACTAACTAGTGTAAGAATATAAGTAAGATCTTGAGTGTGACTTAGGGGAATAGTGAAGAGCGCTACTCCAGCAACGTGGAATCCCCACAGCCCCTAGTTAGGGCTGTGTGAAGGTGAATATATTAGGGTGCGAAGGCCAGGAAAGTGCACAAAGCAACATGTGCGAAGGGACTAACAATTGGACTGAATCAACCCCTCAGACATCTCAAGGGTGTGGAAACATGGTTCTAACACCCCCCATACTACTTTGAGTGAGACCTCAATTCGCGCCCCATGGATTGTTGCCGAAAGGGCTAGTAGTATTAGCACCTAAATCCGCCTTAGACTAAAAGAAGGCAAAATTCAGGGTAACCACAAACCACGCTCAGTCTGGTAGCTAGCCCTACCAGAACAGGAGAGGGCTCTCTCCGAGTCACACTTAGTGGATAGATGAACAAAAAGGCCTGAGATGACTTACAGTGAACTATTTATCTTAGGCTAGTAAGTGAATATGGAAACAAGAAGTGATTTTTATGAATGACTGTGTTTCTGGGATGGTATGGGACCAATGGACCTCAATGAACAGAGAAATTAATACAAAGGCACGAATTATTTCGTGAAGCAAGATAGGCGGAAAGCCTAGAAATTTAGTTTAAGATAGTGTGGAATGGAGAGATTAATAAAGAGGGTGAAAAGGGCATGGACAACATGAATCCTTTTCAACAGAAGAATGAAAACTAAACATGAAATTTTCCCACAGGCAGAGCAATAAAATTGAATTCTACCTTAGCTAACTTAGAAAAATTCAATGGAAATGAATATGAAATGAAGTATGAAACATAAAAATATACATATGAAACATAAGAGACACATTTTCTACACTCACAACCACATGAATCTCATGAAATAGAGCCACTGCCTTTCATTAATCCTTTGTAAAAAATATGCAATGCAGAAACTAAGTTTCTTTCCCACAGTCTCCCAGAAGTTACAAGCCAACCAACCCTTTGCAAATGGTTTGCATACAATATATAGAATGTGCCATGAAGAGATAGAATGCCCAAGGGTTGGGGAGTTACTCGAATCATTACAAAATGAAGGTGGAGAGCCAAACAACAGCTACAGGTGCACCACCACAAACATGACAAATGGCTTGGGTGGCCTTTTCCTTTCCTTTGCCACTTGGATAACTGACCATCTGGAGTGAAAATACTTTTAAAACTGCCTTAGGTGCCGAAAAACTGAAGTGCATATGAGTGGGCCCACTTACAAAAAGTCGGGAAGCGAAATTTCACAAAACAGAGGCATTCTGGGCCTTTTTTCCTATATGCGTCGCGCCCTTTTCTGTATGCATCATGCCACTTTGAGGCTAGTTTTAAGACACTTGTAAGAGTCCAAAATGTGCCCAAGTGTGCTTGTTGGAAAGCCTGTTGAGTCTACTTTCCAACCCAAGTGGAATTTTTAAATCTGGAGCTCATTTTCTCCTCCAAATATTCATTCTCCAAAGACTATTTCCTGTGTGTCGAAATATGGGCAGTGAGGCCATTTTTTGGGTGTTTCTGACCTCCCGGAGACTCAAATCATGCCCAAATTTCTTGCTCCGAGTGCCAGTAGTTGTGATTTTGCATGCTAAATCCAAAAATGCAAACCATTTCTCATTTGGAGCTCCCAATCCTACGCGTTGCACTAGTGGTGAGGCGCGTATAGAGAAAAAACCTGTGTTTGTGCCAAAAAATTACCATGCGACCAAAATTTTCCCAAATTCCTTGAAATTTGGGCTAGAGGTTCTCTAAGAAGCACTATGTTGGGCCATATAAGTGTCAGCCAATATTCGAAGCCGATCTTGCTCTTTTGACTCTTTTGTTGCTCTGCTCAATTTGGCCTTCAAGCTCCTTATTCGGGCCTTTGCGCTCATGTTCTGTGCCCTGTAATGAAAAGCCATCCTCCTCAATATGGTTTTGTCCCTATTTTCCTTCTCTAGCAGTTTCTCCAAGTATATATTGACCCGATCTAACCAAGACTCACGATCGTTGTTGATCTCTTGCTCCAAGGTAGTGAGCTCGATCCTCCTCTACTGGGCAGCTTGTTGATTTTCACAGACACTTTGCAGCTCCATGATCTTCTGCTGGTCCTCAAGATGTTTGTTTCTCTACTCTAGATACTTGATGACCCATCTAGCCCTCTCCATATTGAGTATTAAGTCTTGTATCTCCGAGTCCTGCTCCTGAATGGCCATCCTAAGTTTGGCATTTTCTTCCTCAGCCTCTTCATCCTGAATGAGGATGACATTGGTCTCCTGTACACCTGATGTCCCCTCATCATGCATGGGCTTCTTTCCCTTGTCCAATACCTGTGTAGTCGGTGCCGGAAGCGAGGCCCCTTCCACCCTGGGTGGAGATAACACTCGCTTTGCTGTTGTAAACAAGTGCCTACTGCCTCTCTGATATGTAATGAAAACTAGCATGGTAGTGGTCTCATGATGTTCATGCTGATAAGAAGGACCACCCAACTCCTACTCTGGCTTTGATAGTACCTGTGTTGTGTTGAAGAAGTTACGGGAGATGAAGTCCTCCCAAGCAATGCCCTGCAATCCCAACTGATGATCTACCAAAATCTGGATAAGCGCAAAGTGATACACATTGTTAAGCTGCTGCTTAGGGGTCTTATGCAGCATGCAAGTGTTCATCCTCTCTATATTCCTGCATATGAAAAATGGGAGGTTCATCATCCTCACCCTGGTAAAGTGCATGAGCAAGCAGATGTGATAGGCATACATTCGAGAGAATCTCCCCTCACAGCTGAAGTATTTCATGATCAATCTCATGAGCGGAGCATACTCATCTTTCAAGTATCTGAAAGGAAAGACTCTTGTGAGCTCATTCAAGAATATGGATTTGATGTAAGGCTCATAGTGTTGCCTTTCCACCTTCTTCTTCTTATGCCACTATTCTCCAACATTTGGTATACCTGTTGCCACTGATATAGCTTCGAGTGTCAATGTGAAAGTGACCCCGACCAAGGTAGACTGACCTCCATGTAGATGAAGCACAAACAAATGGGCTAAGTCATGATGGACTCTGACATTTGCCACCCTTTGACAAAATTCAAAACATGATAGGTGCTAGAAGCATGACATGGCAAGAGGGCATGCTTGTAACCCAGTGAGGGTAGTGGGTTCGTCCCTGACATGTTTGCCACTCTTGTGGTGTCTCATGGGAGCCTGCTCTTCTGAGGATGAGTCACTTTGTGTCTCCCTCTCATACTCAGAAGAATGTTGTGATGACATGACTGCAATGTGGACTATGATTAGGCTTCCCTTTTGATGATGGTGTGAGGCTGGGTGCCTTTGTAATATCTGTTACCAAGGGGAACAATGAAACAAGGATTGTTAGGAAGGGAGTGATGAAATGGGGATAGGGTTTATAGGGAGAAATTTGTTAGGGATATGGGAGAAGTTTGGGTATTTTGATGGGGTAAGGTTTGGGGTTTTAATTGAGAAATAGGGGGAGGGGAAAGGGAATACGAGTTTGGTAGTGTTATGGTAGTGATAATAGGAAAAAATGACATAGGGGAATAAGGGACAGGGGTAGGGTAGGAAAAATAAGCCTTGGCAGCAACAACAGTGTTACAAAACCCTAGAAAAATGGTTTTTCTTTGGTGTCTTCTTGTGTTTTCTTTATGAAATGTTTTTGCATTCAATCACCGGCAATAACCCACCATATCTTTATCAAATTTGATGCACAAGTGAGTTTGAGAGCCTACCTTGCAATTAGAGGGGCTTCACAAAATATTTGAGGCAGTTTTGTCATGTTCTGGGCGCTTTGTCTCTGTGCTCCGCGCGCAAAACCCAGTGCGCCATGCCCTGGGTATGCGTCGCGCTAGTTATAAGTTTGAACTATGGGTGGGTACTATGTGCGCCACGCCCCTGCCTGTGTGCGTCGCGCCCCTGTAATCCCCTCCAAATTGCTCCAAACCACGCAATTGCTCACTCCACGACCTTGCAATATTTTTCCTATGCCTTGATTGCACAATGAGTTTGATTTGTGATGAAAACTTGTGTATAAGGCTTGGAGGTGATGGGTTACATTTTTGCCTCTTCAAAAACCCATTTTTCCAATGTTATGTTTTGGCACTTTTTCACTGACTTTAAAACACACTGATTTTCACTTTCTCTTTGAAATTTTAGCTCAAATGACGAAATTTTTGGCACTCTTTGGAGGGATTGCATGACAGGACGTTTGGCCACGGAAACCATGACTGCATCTGAAAAAATCAACTGGCGACTTTTTTGCAAATTTTGTCATAAATGACAGTGTTTGACTTTTCTTCAAAACAAAGTTTTGAAGAAGAGTCGGAGTCTATCCGCATGATGATGAAGCTCTCTGAACCATAACTATGTAAGGGCCTCACTCTGGCGTGCATGGCTTTAATGGACATGTTCAAAGATAAAATTGATGAATTCCTAGACCTAGACCTCGAAATGACCTTTTTCCTTTAAGGGACCAGAGCTTGACTGTCATGGACTTTGATGATGATTGACAACAGACCTGAGCCAGCAGGAGCTAGACATGAGGGGGAATGACTATCATGACCTTCTCCATCAGATTATGGCATTCCCCTAGCAGAATGCAATTGGGAGAATGGAGCGGGACACCTAAACATGAAATGCATAAAGAGTTTTGATCTCTGACGGAGGACTAACCAGACCGACTCCAACATTGGCTCTAATGGGGGATGGTAGCTCCTTGGAGGTGCCAAGAATAGCAAATCTCTGGAAGAGCTAGACAGTGCCTTCATCCATTGGGCTATGGAGTCATCATTTTGATAAATAATACAGGACTCTAACTCATTTATGAAACTGAAACGACAAAAAAATACTGACTCAAACTTGACATTGAAATGACTTAAAGACTAGTTTGAACAACTCTAATGAAACTGAAATAAAATGGTATTTACAGTGACAGTGGAAGCAGCATTGATAACTTAGAAGTGGTACCACTTGAGCATTCGACCATTGATCAGCCCTCCTGGACAATCTTCTCCGTTTATTTCCTTTAGAAGAAAAGCATTTTACCCCCGATATACTGCAATCTTGAAAGGACCTTTCCAGAGGTTCTCGAACTTACCGTGCTTGCCTTTCTCCTCATTCCTTGCATCCCACTCAAAACTACATCATCCACCTGAAATTTATCCACCTTTGCCTCTCTATCATAAATTTTCTTGATTTCCTCCTGCAATTTGGATGTGTTCTTGAAAACTTCTTCTCTGGTCTACTGCAAGTGGACCATTTGATTCAGCCTTCTCTGCATGGGATATTCTTCACTATCAGCCTCCTGAAGAAGTTTGACAACCGGGGCAGCGAGAGAGGAAGGAAATACTGTATCAACTCCATAAACAAGCTCAAACGGTGACGTACCTATGGATTTCTTCTGGCTGACCGGATCTACCCAAAGTGCATTTACCAACCTCTTATGCCAGCTCTTCTTGTTCATTTCCAGCAGCTTCTTGATTATGTTGACCAATGATTTTTTTGAAGATTCCGCCAGTCCATTGCCTTGCAGATGATAGGCAGTTGAATGACCCAAAATGATGTGATATTTATGACAAAACTCTACCATCCTCTTTGATTTGAAAGCTACTACGTTATCGATGATTAGCTTATTTGGACAACCAAAGTGAGACAAGATATTATTTTCGAGGAATGAAATGATTACCACATCTGTAGCTTGTCTGGTGGGAATTGCCTCAATCCATTTTGTGAAGTAATCTGTAGCTGTGAGGATCCATCTATGCTGTCCGGAAGAAGCGGGATGAATTTCGCCAATGAAATCAAATCCCCATTGCTGAAAAGGGGCGCTCACCTCTATCGGCTTGAGTGGTAGAGGTTGTAACTTCCGCTTTCCTTCAAAAATTTGACACTTATGACAGCACTTGACCATCTTATATACATCAGCAAAAAATGTCGGCCAATAGTACCCTTCTCTCAAAATTTTGTTCGCTGTTGACTTCCAAAAGAGGTGACCTCCACAGTCTCCTTGGTGGCAGTCCTCCATGACTTGCTTTTCTTCCTTTTCCACCAAACAATTTAACAAAATGCCACTGGGATCTTTCCAATACAGTGCTGAATTAAGAATGCAAAACTTGGCAGCTTTCAACTTGAGTGTTCTCGCTTTGTTTCTAGTCATGCCAGGCAGAGGTGACAAATTTTTGAGCACATATATGATATCTGAATACCATGGAGAAAGAGCAAACATTTCAGATACATGAATTGGTGGTTCTTCATCATTCTCATCAGACATAGCAGCGATCAGATTTATGTCCAAAGCATGCAAGTTTGATTCAGCCATTAGCTTCGCCAATCCCTGTCCTTTCACAAGTTTTGTGGGATTTATTTCTACGTCATATTCCAACAAGGCTGCAATCCACTTGCCTATTCTTCCTTCCAGATCGGCCTGCACTAAAACATCTTTTACAGCAGTGTTAGGAACACAGGCCAAAACGTGAGAATGTAGAATATACACTCGGAAATATTTCAATGCCTTCACAAGTGTAAGGGCCTGCATCTCAATGATGTTATACTTTAAAGTTGTGTCTCTTATAGCTCTGCTGAAAAATGCAATGGGTCTTTCATGATCATTTCTCTTCTGCAATAATACCACTGCCATAGTATGCTCCGAAGCAAATGAAAACAATATAAAATCCTGAGTATAGTCCGGGCTGACTAGAACTGGTGCTGAGGAAAGAGCCAATTTGACCAAATTGAAATATTTTACTGCGTCTTCCGTCCATTTCACTTGGCTGTCCTTCTTAAGCATGTTTTTCATCTCTCTTAGATGCTTCATGAGATTGGTTACAAAGCGGTGGAGGAAGTTCATCTTGCCATTGAATGATTGTATCTCCTTTTTATTCCAGGGCAGATCTATTTGCTGAATTGCTTGCACACATGTCGGGTCAATACGAATGCCATCCTTTGAGATATTGTACCCGAGTAGTTTGCCTTCTTCCATGGTGAACAAGATCTTCTTTGGATTCAGCGACAAGCCATATTTTCTGCACTTTAGGAAGACAATTTTAAGATGGTAGATGTGCTCTTCATCAGATTTAGAAAACACCATCAAATCGTCCAAGTACACCACCAAAAAGACATCCTTCTCGTTTGCAAAAGCCAAGTCCATAGCATAGTGAAATGTGGCACCCGCATTCTTCAAACCGAAGGGAATTTTTGTGTAATGAAAGGTTCCCCATGGAGTGGTGAACGTTGTCTTGTCTCGGTCATCCTCATGGACAAAAACCTGGTTATATCTGGAATAACCATCAAGCATTGACATGCAGGATGCTCCCACTACTCGCTGAAGTATATGGTCGATTTTGGGCAGTGGATAGTTGTCCTTCAATGAGACTTTGTTGAGATTTCTGAAATCAATGCATAAGAAAATCTCCCCTGTCTTCTTCCTTATGGGTACCAAGTTGGAGATCCAATTTGAAAATCTGATTGGCACAATGATCCTTGATTTGTACAACCCGTTGATCTCCTTTTCAATAGATGGCAGCAACTTTGGATTTAGCCTTCTCAACTTTTGTCTGAATGGTTTTTGATTGGGCTTGATGGGTATAGTGTGCTGAATTATATTGGTTTCATATGTCTTTAAGTCGGAATAGTCCCAAGCAAACACATCTGCAAATGAAGACATCAAACTGATATATTTGTCCTTGATCTTTGGTGGCAATGTTTTGGACAATTTTACCAATTTAAGATTTGCAGCTATCTCGATATTGACCTCTTCCACACCCTTCTCTGTTGGCTACAATGTTGGCTTGCAGGCTACATCATCTTGATCAAAGAGTTCTTCTAGAGGTATCAAGCCTTTGGGAATAACGTTATTCTTCAGCTGCAACACGTCCATTTCATTGATATGCATTTCATCTGTACCATTTCCTTTTCCATCGTCATTTTCTTCATCAATTTAGGTCTCTTTAAACTTGCCTTTGTTTTGCAGAAAATCATCAATCTCCTCATCATCTTAGAACACTTGCCAATATCTTTGATTGTCTGGAACGGTTGGATGATATTTGACATGAATTTCGAATTTGTTACTAAAGTTCATTGGGATATTCAAACTACTCACTGCCTTAGCAAGAGCATCAGCAATACTATTTTGTATACAAGGCACACATGTCAAGGTGTATTCTGAAAATAATTTCAAAATGTCTAGGACTGCGTTACGGTAGGCCCGCATCCTAGGATGCTTTGCTTGATATTCGCCTTTGACCTACTTGATAACCAATTCGGAGTCGCCATATACTAAAATCCTCTTAGTTTTCAGCTTTCTTAGAATCTTTAGGCCAACAATCAGAGCTTCATACTCAGCTTCATTATTTGAACATTCAAAATCCAACTTGTAAGAGCATACTCGTACGTTACTAGGGACCTTGTTTGGGGCGGAGAAAGGACTGTGTACCCAAATTCCAATTCCAGCGCCATCATTTCCCACTACTCCATCGAAATCCATGGTCCACAAACCTTCTTCCTCCTCTTGCAAGTGTTGGAAATCTGTTTGTTGTGCCTTGTCTGCTTGTTGTCCATTGCTTTCAGCTGATTGCCCAATGGTGTTCTGCTGTTCTTGTTCTTCTTTCTTCAAACTTCTCTGAAATTTTCTGTTATTTTCGGAATATCATCTGCTTCTACCAATTGACTATCTATATCATTTAAACTATCTGAATACAAAACAAAAGACTCTAAATATGTATGTACATAGTTAATAGGATGATTTATTGGTTTCTCCTTGCTTGTGATCATGTACTTCATTTTTTGTTCCCGATATAATTTCCTCATTTTTCCAAATACTGAAATCATTGCATAGGAGAAATCTAGTTGTAGTGTCCCTTTTAGTTTCACTACCCAAGACCTGGAAAGAAGCATGCCAAACCTTGGAGGAATGTATGCTACCACAATATCCATCAAAACATTCTTCATGGGGAGTTGATCCAAACTCACAACCAAGTCTTTGATGAGACCTATACATCTTACTCTACTGGAATCAAATGAATAGAGATCATGATATTGCCAGGTGATGTCCAAACCAAGCTTATCCATGATTGTCTTGGGCATGAGATTGTGAGAAGCTCTGGAATCGAACATGGTGTTATGTAACACAAAATCATGCAACCTTAAACTAATATAAAAAGGTGGCACATCACTCTCAAGAGACTCACCATTTGATGTTGGCCCAAAAATCATTTCAGGTTGATCATCTTCAACATTCACCATGTCGAACATTGGCTCCAAATTCAACATTTTAGAAACTTGTCCTTTATAACTGTTGTTCTTCAATATTTTAGTCAAAGGGATGGATATTTTTAGTTTAGAAATATCATTCTCTAAATTGAAAGTGGGAATCCTTTCTACCTCTTTGACTGGGATTTCTTTCCTTTCCTTTTCTTTCGAAGTAACTTGCTAATGTGATGGTTCTGTTGATGTTGATTTGCTGCTTTCCGGATCAACTGCCTCCTTTCCTTTCCTTTGTGTAACTGCTGGATCATTCTTTGACGCTTCAACATCCTTCTTTTTCTGAATGGGCCTGACCAACACATCTCTGTTTCTAAGTGAATATCACTATTGTTGGGCGGACAAAGCATTCATATAGCCTCTTTGGTATTCATCTGATTCCTCCTCCAAGACGGTGTCGCTTGCTAGAATGAAATCTCCATCTTTGTGTGCAGCTGAATTCTCTGCATACTCCTCCTCTTCAATGAGATAAGTAGGCAAATCGTCAGGAGTAAAGAGATGATTTTCTTCGCCTATTACATTTTTGTCTTCATATAATTCTGGTCCATGCACAAAATTTTGCTGCAAAAGTGTTTGTACTGGTTGTTGTGCAATCAGCTCTTGAGCTCGCTGATCTCTCTGACTTATTCTATATTGTGGTTGTTGTTGGCCATGGAAGTTAGGATTTCTAACTTGTGGCTTCAGTTTTTCAAGTTTCACTCTTTCAAGCATCTTCTCTACCTTCCAAAGTAGCTGATCTACCGAGGAAGATTCTTCCTTTGCAGTGACCTTCTTTTCTGTCTTTGCTCTAGCTCTCCTGGTTAGCAGATTTGCTTCAAAGCTGACCACTATCTTCTACATGTCTTCCATTGTGGTCGGTTCTCTTTCTCTCAATTGATAAGCCATGTCAGCGTCAAAACCATCTAGGAACTTCAACATGGCTAGTCCCACAGGTGGCCTTAGATTATCTGGAATCTCATTATAAAATGTGTTGAGTCTAGTGCAATAATCTTGGACCGACTCACCAACATTTCTTTTGATTTGCTCATATTTAGCCAGAATTTGGAGAGGATTGTTATTCACTTCCTAGCAGTTCAAAAATTGTCTTTGTAAGTCAGCCAAGGTAGCAATACGAGCAGCTGACAAACCTCTGAACCATTTCCTCACTTCACCTGTAAATGTCTACACAAAAAGTCTCATTGCCACATTCTCCACATCGATCTCATGCAGTTCATAGAAGTCTACCATTCTATCCACATGTTGCTGAGCGGTAATGCCATTAGGAGTGCCATCAAAAAATGGGATTTTTCTTTGGTAATCAGCAGGCATATCATCTAAAACTTGAGGCAAAACGAGAGGTGCAAAATGGGCAGCCATCACTCTTGGTGGATTTGTCGTCGGAGGTGTTGGTGGAATATGCACAATTTTTAAGGGGCTAGCAATTGGGGTTTGAAGCTGAGCTACTATGTAGTTATCAATAGAACAGTTAGCCCTTTCCGTCTCCAAGTCTACAAGAAACTGTGGATTGTGGACAGTAGAGTCAATTGCTCTTTCGGACTTGGTTTCGAACAAAGATAATTCAAACTGCTCATCAAACTCTAGCTCTTCAATATACTCAAAAATGTCCAGGCATGAATGGGATTTGAGCACGGGCGATATAGAGCTTTCTTGATGACGAATTCTTGAAATCAAATTGGGATTTTCGTATATGTGCGGAGGGTCGGGATCTGGATTAGCTCTGGTGTATCTTCGAGAAGCCAGCGTGCTATTGAGAAAAATCAAAGGACACAATCTACTTCACTCAGCCTATCAAATCCTAAACTCATCATCCGGCAACTTAGAATTATTAAGAAGCAAGGGGATTGATTTGTTCCCCAATGGAGTCGCCACTATCTTAGCACCTAAATCCGCCTTAGGTTGAAAGAAGGAAAAATTTAGGGTAACCACAAACCATGCTCAGTCTGGCAGCTAGCCCTACCAGAACAGGAGAGGGCTGTCTCCGAGTCACACTCAGTGGATAGATGAACAAAAAGGCCTGAGATGACTTACAGTGAACTATTTATCTTAGGCTAGTAAGTGAATATGGAAACAAGAAGTGATTTTTATGAATGACTGTGTTTCTGGGATGGTATGGGACCAATGGACCTCAATGAACAGAGAACTTGATACAAAGGCAAGGATTACTTCGTGAGGCAAGATAGGAAGAAAGCCTATAAATTTAGTTTAAGATAGTGAAGAATGGAGAGATTGATAAAGAGGGTGAAAAGGGCATGGACAACATGAATCTTTTTCAACAGAAGAATGAACACTGAACATGAAATTTTCCCACAGGCAGAGCAATAAAATTGAATTCTACCTTAGCTAACTTAGAAAACTTCACCGGAAATGAATATGAAATGAACTATGAAACATAACAAGATACATATGAAACATAAGAGACACATTTTCTGCACTCACAACCACATGAATCTCATGAAACAAAGCCACTGCCTTTCATTAATCCTCTATAAAAAATATACAATGCAGAAACAGAGTTTATTTCCCACAGTCTCCCAGAAGTTACAAGCCAACCAACCCTTTGCAAATGGTTTGCATAAAATATATAGAATGTGCCATGAAGAGATAGAACGCCCAAGGTTTGGGGACTTACTCGAATCATTACAAAATGAAGGTGGAGAGCCAAACAGCAGCTACAGGTGCAGTGCCACAAACATGACAAATGGCTTGGGTGGCCCTTTGTCTTCCTTTGCCACTTGGATAACTGACCATCTGGAGTGAAAATAATTTTAAAACTTCCTTAGGTGCCAAAAAGCTGAAGTGCATATGAGTGGGCCCACTTACAAAAATTCGGGAAGCGAAATTTCACGAAACAGAGGCATTCTAGGCCTTTTTTCCTATATGCGTCGCGCCCTTTTCTGTATGTGTCGCGCCACTTTGAGGCCAGCTTTGGGGCACTTACAGGAGTCAAAAATGTGCCCAAGTGTGCTTGTTGGAAAGGTTGTCCTATATAATTTCCAACCCAAGTGGAATTTTTGAATTTGGAGCTCATTTTCCCCTCCAAATATTCATTCTCCAAAGGTTGTTTCCTGTGTGTCGAAATATGGGTAGTGAGGCCATTTTTTGGGTGTTTCTGACCTCCTGGAGACTCAAATCATGCCCAAATTTCTTTCTCCGAGTGCCAGTAGTTGTGATTTTGCATGCTGAATCCAAAAATGCAAACCATTTCTCATTTGGAGCTCCCAATCCTACGCGTCGCGCCGGTGGCGTGACGTGTATAGAGAAAAAACCTGTGTTTGTGCCAAAAAATTACCATGTGACCAAAATTTTCCCAAATTCCTTGAAATTTGGGTTGGAGTTTCTCTAAGAAGCACTATGTTGGGCCACAGAAGCGTCAGCCAAGATTTGAAGCTGATCTTTCTCTTTTGGCTCTTTTGTTGCTCTGCTCAGTTTGGCCTTCAAGCTCCTTATTCGAGCCTTTGCACTCATGTTCCGTGCCCTGTAATGACAAGCCGTCCTCCACAATATGGTTTTATCCCTGTTTTCCTTCCCTAGTAGTTTCTCCAAGTGTAGATTGACCCGATCTAACCAAGACTCACGGTCATTGTTGATCTCTTGCTCTAAGGTAGTGAGCTCGATCCTCCTATGTTGGGCAGCTTTTCGATTTTCACGGATGCTTTGCAGTTCCATGATCGTCTGCTGGTCCTCAAGTTGTTTGTTTCTCTACTCCAGATACTTGATGACCCATCCAACCCTCTCCATATTGAGTATCAAGTCTTGTATCTCCGAGTCCTTCTCCTGAATGGTCATCCTAAGTTTGGCATTTTCTGCCTCTGCCTCTTCATCCTGAATGAGGATGACATTGGTCTCCTGTACACTTGATGGCCCCTCATCATGCACAGGCTTCTTGCCCTTGTCCAATACCTGTGTAGTCGATGCTGGAAGTGAGGCCCCTTCCACCCTGGGTGGAGATAACACTCACTTTGCTGCTGGAAACAAGTGCCTACTGCCTCTCTGATATGTAATGAAAACTAGCATGGTAGTGGTCTCATGATGTTCATGCTGATAAGAAGGACCACCCAACTCCTGCTCTGGCTCTGATAGTACCTGTGTTGTACTGAAGAAGTCACGGGAGATGAAGTCCTCCCAAGCAATGCCCTGCAATCGCAACTGATGATCTACCAAAATCCGGATAAGAGCAAAGTGATACACACTGTTAAGCTACTGCTGAGGGGTCTTATGCCGCATGAAAAGTGATACACACTGTTAAGCTGTTGCTGAGGGGTCTTATGCAGCATGAAGGTGTTCATCCTCTCTATATTCCTACATATGAAAAATGGGAGGTTCATCATCCTCACCCCAGTAAAGTGCATGAGAAAGTGGATGTGATAGGCATACAGTCGAGAGAACCTCCCCTCACAGCTAAAGTATTTCATGATCAATCTCATGAGCGGAGCGTACTCATCTTTCATGTATCTGAAAGGAAAGACTCTTGTGAGCTCATTCAAGAATCTGGCTTTGATGTAAGGCTCATAGTGTTGCCTTTCCACCTTCTTCTTCTTATGCCACTGTTCTCCAACATTTCGTATACCTGTTGCCACTGATATAGCTTTAGGTGTCAATGTGAAAGTGACCCCGGCCAAGGTAGACTGACCTCCATGTAGATGAAGCACAAACAAACGGGCTAACTCATGATGGACTCTGACATTTGCCACCCTTTGAAAAAATTCAAAACATGATAGGTGTTGGAAGCATGACATGGCAAGAGGGCATGCTTGTAACTCCGTGAGGGTAGTGGGTTCGTCCCTGACATGTTTTCCACTCTTGTGGTGTCTCCTGGGAGCCTGCTATTCTGAGGATGAGTCACTCTGTGTCTCCCTCTCATACTCAGATGAATGTTGTGATGACATGACTGCAATGTGGACTGTGATTGGACTGCCCTTTTGATGATGGTGTGAGGCTGGGTGCCTTTGTAATTTCTGTTGCCAAGGGGAACAATGAAACAGGGATTGTTAGGAAGGGAGTGATGAAATGGGGATAGAGTTTATAGGGAGAAATTTGTCAGGGATATGGGAGGAGTTTGGGTATTTTGATGGGGTAGGGTTTGGGGTTTTAATTGTGCAATAGGTGGAGGGGAAAGGGAATATGAGTTTGGTAGTTTTAGGGTAGTGATAATAGAAAAAAATGACATAGGGGAATAAGGGATAGGGGTAGGGTAGGAAAAATAAGCCTTGGCAGCAACAACACTATTACACAACCCTAGCAAAATGGTTTTTCTTTGGTGTCTTCTTGTGTTTGCTTTATGAAATGTTTTTTCATTCAATCACCGGCAATAACCCACCATATCTTTATCAAATTTGATGCACAAGTGAGTTTGAGAGCCTACCTTGCAATTAGAGGGGCTTCACAAAAGATTTGAGGGAGTTTTGGCACATTCTGGGAGCTTTGTCTCTATGCGCCACTTGCAAAACCCAGTGCGCCATGCCCTGGGTATGTGTCGCGCTCGTTATAAGTTTGAACTGTGGGTGGGTGTTGTGTGCGCTGCGCCCTGTGTGTGTGCTGCGCCGTGCCCCTGTAATCACCTCGAAACTGCTCCAAACCACGCAATTGCTCGCTCTGCGACCTTGTAACGATTTTCCTATGCCTTGATTGCGCAATGAGTTTGATTTGTGATTAAAACTTGTGTATAAGGCTTGGAAGTGATGGGTTACATTTTTTCCTCTTCAAAAACCCATTTTTCCAATGTTATGTTTTGACACTTTTTCACTGACTTTAAAACACACTGATTTTCACTTTCCCTTTGAAATTTTAGCTCAAATGATGAAATTTTCGGCACTCTTTGTAGGGATTGCATGACAGAATGTTTGGCCATGGAAACCATGACTACATCTGAAAAAATCAACTGGCGACTTTTTTGCACATTTTGTCATAAATGACAGTGTTTGACTTTTCTTCAAAACAGATTTTTGAAGAAGAGTCGGAGTCTATCCGCATGATGATGAAGCTCTCTGAACTATAACTGTGTAATGGCCTCACTCTGCCCTACATGGCTTTACTGGACATGCTCAAAGACCAAATTGATGAATTCCTAGACCTAGACCTCGAAATGACCTTTGTCCTTTAACGGACCAGAGCTTGATTGTCATGGACTTTGATGATGATTGACAACAGACCTGAGCCAGCAGGAACTAGACATGAGGGGGAATGACTATCATGACCTTCTCTATCAGACTATGGCATGCCCCTAGTGGAATGCAACTGGGAGAATGGATCAAGACACCTAGACATGAAATGCATAAAGAGTTTTTATCTCTGACGGAGGACTAACTAGACCGACTCTAACAAGTAGTACAGGGATTTGTTTGGCTAATTGACTCTTTTAACATATAGTCCCAGTCACCAACTAAGGAGGGATTGAGTGAGGACTTGGCATAAAGTGCTCACCAAGAAGGGTGATTGACTGCTTTCTAGCCGAGTGTCTTAGCATTTTTTCCTAATGAGATTCCTTGGGATTTGAGGATCAATCACCCAAGAGGAGTGAGTCTTGATATGCTAATGGAAATTCCATGGGTTTGGTACCACCCTAGATATGGCCACTAGTAGATGACGATCATAGATGATGATGTTGATGTGGAGAACCTCTTTATGAGTAAGAGGGACATTAATGTGATGCATCATGAGCATGGATCGAACTATTGATAACAATACGAACATGGCTCCAACTATTGGTAAGATAGCATGAGGGATGGACATTATAGAAAGAATGTTCCCTAAGGCTTGCAAACTCAATGGAGTAGGTGCCTCTTCAACATCATGGCCTATTATGAGGCTTTGGATTTGGGATATGATTTTTCCTAGTGTTTGACCATTGGTGATGGAAACCCTAAACTAGTTAGATTACCATGAGGTGAGGCACCCACCAGATCATGGTGACCTGTTAAGTGATTACCATTGGTTAGGAGTAATAACCTGGGTTGTGGTACCTATTAATGATTTTTATGTAGGTTAAAAGTTGTTGACCTAGATGATGATGCTATCAATGAATTAAACCTTTCCTTATAGAGATTATGTATACAAGGAACCTTTGAATAGTCATTATGAATACCTCCCTAATTAAGAGGGAGTGTTGAATTTTGTACTATGGTCGACCTTCATAATATTTTGATTTGTACTTGTAATATTGAAAAATGAATTATATTTGTAAAAGAAAATTTTGAGACATATTCTTCATGCTTCCAAGATAAAGAAAAAAATTATTACAAGTCTCATTAATGGCGGAAAATGAAACTCTAAATTTGTATTTTTCCTCCATAAAGACCAAGCATGCCCACCAGGGATCAATTCGACTTGTTCATGAGAGACACCCTTTCCCATGGAAAAATGACTATGAATAGATCCTATTCACTCTTCTCCAAAGTAAAATTTTGGATCACACATTATATCCCTTTTTTTTTGTGAAGAAGACAAGGAATAAGGATGAAGAACAAAAGGAAGACATTGCCTCACTCTAACATCGAAAGGAGGCCATTATCTAGCTATCTAGTGGAACATGTGAAGGTATGAGGCTATATTCTGAGGTATGATGCAAAGTTTTATGGCATACTATGATGTTGAATCAAAGGATGAATTTCAATCCTCTTGAAGAATTGTTTCTATGGTATATCTCTATTGTATAGTGTGCATTTTGAGGTAGAGTTGTAGCACATTCTCAACTCTATTGGAGACCTTGTTGTAGAGATCCTTGTGGAAAAAATTATGGAGGGATAACTTGGTCTTTAGTGGTTGGTCATATTATTGGTGAGTTCAATTTGATGTATCTCTTGTTGCATTTATTCTCTAAGGAAAATGTTGGATGGGTTTTCCCCGTTGTGGGTTTTCCTAAAGTATATCTTGTGTTCCTTGTTTAGCTTCTTCTTCATGGTTCTAATATCATTGTATTTTTTATGTCTTTGATATAATTTTAATAATGATGCAATCATGTTTAAGAATTTCAAAAAAGATCAGTTAAAACATCAAAAGGAATTATTAGTATAGAAGACACTTCTAAAAATCAACATAAAGTAGAATTTAACATCCCTTTAAATAGTCCTCTCAAGCATCCCCTCCCGTCTAATTTTAGGAAAAATTTTAAAGAGCCAAAGTTGAGGAAATATACCAAGAAAATTATAAAAAGGAAAGGGACTTTAAGACATTGGATGAGACCAAAAAACAAATAAAAGAGTTTTATCAAAAAGAGGGGGAATAGTAAAATGTTCGGCTCTCAAAGGAATTTTGTGAAGTCCTTATAGCTTCTATGTAGGATAATTTTGTTGGATCAGGAGAAGGAATGGAGAATTAAGAGACAATATATTTGGCTATAGGTTATGGATGAAAATGGAAAAAATTTCCAACATTTTTTAAAACATAGGAAAGATACCAACATCATATGGGAAAGTTCTAAAAAAGGTAGCTCATAAGCTATATCCTTCTATGATTTGATGGAAGGTGGTGTCTAGTATTTCAAAAATCTATTTATGGAAAATCAAAGGGATATTTTTTATCATATCATTTAGGTGGACTCCAACATCCCTAGGTTTATAAACAAAAAAGGAAACTCTTAATTGGTGGCAAAAATCACTATGGTAGAACTGGAAGGAGTCCTCCACATCATCAAAAAAGGAAAAATTTTGGGAGCTGCTAGCCTTCCAATTTAATTTTACATTGGTTTTTTTGATATTGTTGGGGAATATTTACTTAGAGAAGTGGAGTATTCAAGACATTCAGGACTAATTATAACTGCCTTAAATACCACCTTTATAGCCCTCACTACCAAATCTAATAATACTTCCACATTTGATCATTTTAGACCAATATCTCTATGCAATATTGTCTCAATAATATTTCTTGCCACCTAAAGGATGTTAATTATGACAACATATCCTCAAAATAAATTTGGCTTCCTAGAATAAAGATAAATCCATAAAGTTACAGAGCCAGCTCAAGAAGGTTTTCACTTTATTTTGGGTGCAGGAATTGCACTTAAGCAAACTCCTCAACACTTAATTGTCAACCTGAGGGTTTCGTAAACTTAGAGACGAAGCACAGGCAATGCCAGAAGTGGTATGAACTTTTCCTATTCTTAATCCTACTTCTTAAAGGAAATGTTTGCATAACCAAATAGAAAATAGTCCTAAAGGCAATTGACACCAAAGCAACTCTAGTGCTGGAATATAAAAGAACAATTTGCAAGTAAATCAAGTAAAGGAGCTTTCACACAACTGAAGCAATCTTAAATGTTGAAAGGATATGCTATGTTTATCTTCAGATAGGTGGCTAAAATTTTGACAAGTGGGCCCTTGCAGATATCTGTTTTCCTCTTGATCTTCCTTCTACACAAACAACCTATTCTTGCACTATTGCAATGTGCTTACACTAGTGCAGGTACAATATCTATGTGTAAAAGTATATTTTACCTCCCGTACTAAATATTTATGTCTTTGTGGAGGTTATTTAAGCCTCAGGGCTTAGAGAACTCTGTTTCTGTGACAAGATACTAGCTTTTGCACCGAGGCAGAGTTTCCTTCACCAAGTTTCTAATTTACTTTCAAAAAGATTGAAAGATGTGCTGAAAAATAATTGCAATTGAAAATGAAACTATGAGATAAATTATCTATGGAAAGGAAATGCTTTAATTAATTAAATCTTGCAAAGGAAGTACACTGTTACACTGAAATTTGTCACCATGGTTATCTGCAGTTAAATAGCCATGTTGTCCTCCTTGTCAAGCCTCAAACCTTTGCTCTTCATGTCAAACTTCAAAAAGAGAGAAAGTCACTTTAAAACATGTTTATCTCTGGGTACGCAGGTTCTCTCTACCTTGCCTGCGTGTACGCACTCCAAACACACTGTACCTGCGTACTTGTACGCTCTGTAAGCTAAAGGTTTGGTGCGTACCCCTGTAAAGGTCAAAAGGCGCGAGTTTCATCTTTAAAAAGTTACTTGTGGTCACTTCTAGAGCCTTCTAGAAGAGTGTTTGACGTGTATTGAGCGCCTCCAGATGGTTCATGCATCCCTATGATAGAGGAACTTATCCCATCAAGAGAGGAGCTACCCCATCCAAAAGAGGGAGTATCCCATTGATGTTGGAACTGAATAACTTCCTCTAGAACACTATAAATACAGGCATTGGGCCAGAGGAGGGGAGGTTGAAAGCTGAACATTCTAAGGGTAAATGCTGCTGGAATTAGGACTTCCATTGTTGACTTGTGAGGAGAGATCACTATCCTTCCTTGTTGCCATATTGGGAGTGGGTGAGCTTGTCAAAGTAGAGGAAATCTCTTGTTGGACCCTGGGAGGAGCTTGCACAACACCAAGGCTCAGGTTGTAATGGTTCCTTTTTTGTTTCCTTAATACAAATAAGTCCATTCTTCTCAATGATTTGTTGTTAATGAATTATTTCATGTACTCCTTGGTCTATGTGATGAATATGCTTTGTTTTATGATGAATATTCAGGTTTTATGTAATCGTTTGCTTTGTTAGTGTATGCAGGTCTTAAAGTGAAGGAGGAGCTCATCTGGATCAGCAAGGCTGGACTGCTACAACAAGCGTTGGACCTAAGGTAAGATCGAAGAACACTTGATCTCTCATAGAATAACGTGTATTTAGAGAAGGATTGCTCTTGTTTGGTTTGTTTGTCACTAGAGAGTCTTAGACTCCTAGGGAGGTTAGGTTTGTCCGCAAACATAACTCTTTCCGCATGACAGTCCATAGCTCTCTAAAATGTTGCTCCAGCATTGGATAAGCTAAATGGAATTCTAACATACATGAATGTACCCTAGGGTGTAGTAAAGGTTGTCTTCTCTCTGTCTACTGAATCAACATTTACCTAATTATAGCCTGAAAAATCATCAAGCATAGAAATTCTTTGTGCTCCTTAAACCATTTGAAGTAACTGATCCATTTTGGGCAAAGGATAGTTACCCTTTAATGATTCTTTCTTCAAATTTCTAAAGTCATCACAGAGTTTGATTTCTCCATCCTTCTTTGTAACAAGAACTAAATTTGCAACCCAACTAGAATATCTAAGAGGGAGAATGATTTGGGCATCTAGCATTTTCTTAATTTCCTTTTCTATAGTTGGTACAAGAGCTAGATTGATCCTCCTAAGTTTCTATTGATAAGGAATTTCTTCTGGATTTAAAGGAATCTTATAACGTGTTAATGAAGTATCATAGGTTTTTAGATCAGCATAGGTCCATGCAAAAACATCCTTATAATTTTAAACTTAAGATATTGAGCTTTGATCTCAGGACCTAGAGATGCACGAATTTTGACGTTTTTAATATCATCATTTGTTCCAATATTATTTTCTTCTATTTCATCTTGTGAAAAAATTGATTGAGGGTTTTGGAGCACATCATTTTGATCAAACAATTTTTCTAAAGGAATGAGACCTTTGGGAATAAAATTGCTAGACAATTGAATAATGTCATGATCAGAAATTTTTTAATTGTAATTTGAAGTATCATTTCCATTTGTATTTCCATTTATTTCTATTATATCTTCATCAATTTGTTTGAATCGAAAATTCATCTATAACCTGCAGAAAATATTTCAAATGTTCATCATCTTCAAATATCTTCCAATGTTTTAGATTTTCTGGGATGGATGGTCTATACTTGACTTGTATTTGATAGAGTACATTGGTCTGATCAGGAATTTTAAATGAACTAGCAGAAATAGCGAAGGCATCTACATGAATATTTCGATTTCTTGGAATATAAGTCAAATTAAAAGCATCAAAGAAGTTTTCGACTAAATCCCAAACTTCATTTCGATAAGACCTAAGTCTAGGATGCTTAGTCTGGAAAATATTCCTCATTTGTTTGAAAATATGTTCTGAATCAGTAAAAGCACTTGAGTTTTGAACCTTTAAGCTTTTGGCTAATTACAGTCCCAAAAGGAAAGCTTCATATTCAACCACATTATTCGTAACTTCAAACTCGAGTTTGAATGATTGGGTGATATTTTCTTTTTCTGGTGAAATTAAAACTACCCCACCTCCTGCTCCATATTTTGTATAAGAACCATCAAAAAATAGTTTCCATACATTAGTTTGATTTGGTATAGGACTTACAATTACATCTTCTATTTTAACTTGAGTCTCATGTATTTGGTTTGAAGAGAGTTGAAAGCAACCAAAATCTTGATCAATTTCATAAATGGGATGGTTCCTTGGCTGGTCTGTCTTGCAAATAGTGTGCACAAATGTTACCTCTTTATATAACCTTAGTTGTTCTCCCCATAAACTGGAATAGTGGCATAAGACATATCCATCTGAAGAGTTCCCCCTAATTTGGCACAACAAGACCTAGAAAGGAGCATTCCAAATTTGGGAGGAATATATGTGACAACTATATCAACCACTAGACTTTTCACTGGAATTTGGGCAAGGGTGACTACTAAATCCTTAATCAATCCTAAGAGGGGCACCCTTTTAGAACCAAAGGTGTACAAGTCATGATAGGATCTCATTATGTCAATTTTCAAATGGTCCATGATAGTTTTTGACATGAGGTGATGTGATGCTCTAGAATCAAGCATACAATTATATAACATGGAATCATTTGTCTTAAGAGTTACATAGAAAGGAGGCACTATTTCATCTATCATATCTAAGTTAGGACCAAAGACAACTACTAGTTTTCCATATTGTAGATTAATCATATCACTTTCAGCATAAACCAAGTTGTTTTGTATCCATTTGGAGACTTGATTTTTATACCCATGGTTTTTGGAAAGTTCTGAAAGTGGAATTGGTATTTTAACTCTTTCTACCTCTTTTTCAACATTAAATGTAGTCAAAGCATTTTTATCATTTTGAGCAGTATCAGTTGACTGATTTAATGGTCAAATAACAGTTGTTTGAGTTTTAGCAGCTTTGGTACAAGGTTCATTTATTGGAGTCTCCTTAGGAGGTCTTCTAGGGTCGGGTCTAGGCCTAAGATCATTTCTCTTGGTCAACTCTGCAATTAAAAATTCAGAGAAGGCATGGTATTTAGAAAACAGTGAGGATTATTGATCTTCTTGATCTTGATTTTGTTGTGAGAGAGGGATAATAACTGTTTGATTAGAAGAAGTATCCATGTTATTGATATCTTCAGTAATAGTCATAATATTGTCATCATTTTTCTGGTCATCTATTAGTAAAGGAATGGGAACCTCCTAAACATTACTAGGTCTCAGAAGAATTTGTAATTGTGGATTCCTTTTATACTAACCTTGATTTAGGTTTTGGGGCCTAGTAACTATTTGTTGAATTGTCCTAGGTTAAGTCTCAATCTTGGAAATTCTATTATATATATTTATAATAAGAGAAGTTAATTCATCTATTTTAGAATCTTCTGTTTTAGTCTTAGAAGAACTAGAGGAACTAGAGGCCTCTTGCATAGATTTGAGTTTTATTTGGGAATTTTCCTCTTTAGCTCTCAAGGAAGTCAAAGCAGCCCTATTTGCTTCCACCTCTCTAGCATTTGTTTGCATATCTTCAAGAGTTATTGAAGTTCTCTCTCTTAGGATTACAACAAAATCATCATCAAAGGCTTTAGAAAACCTAGACTTAGCTCCTGCTACAGGGGGTTTACAAACAGGGGCATCTTATGATAAAGTTTATTGAACCTTTTGATAACATCTAATACAGGTTCACCAAAGTTTCTTTTAAGTTCTTCAAACTTAGTTAGAACGTAAAGATTATCTTTCTTTACACCCCATTTATTTTTAAATATTTTTGTAATCTCTTCCCAATTTCTAATGGAATTTACAGTTAACTGCCTAAACCAAATTATTACATTTCCTTCAAGTGATTGTACAAACAATCTCATGTAAACATTTTCTTGTTCGATATTCATGTTGTCTACAAATTCTAGAAAATATTGAAGATGGTCCTCAGCTGAGGGACCAGTTTCTCCATTATACCTGGGAAGGATTTCAAGTACCTAGCTGGGAATGCATCGAGGTTAGTAGGTAAGACTAAAGCTGCATATATAGCCTATACAATAGGTCAAAATGCCATAGTAGAAGGTGGTGTATGAGGTATTTGTGCGGATGAAGAAGAAGAAGATGAAGAAGAGGTAGAAGAAGGTAATTGAAGGGGTGTGTGATTGTGTGGAGGTGAAGAAGTAGGAGATCTCTTGAATTACTTTAAAGGAGTCTTAAGAACTAACTTTGGGACCTGTGAATGAATACCCTCTTTTGTTTCAAAGAGTGGATTTGAATATACAGAGAGGGTCTCCTTAGGTTTTTCAAAAGTAGAAGCTTTAGGTCATTCAGAAGTGGAAGGAAATGAATTAGTGGTATGGGATATGAAATCTGTGGGTTTGTATTTAGGTAAATGAACATCCAAGTCAAACTTAGTTTTAGGTGATCTTGGTGGTAGTGGGGGTTATTGATGCATTTCAAAAGAATGAATGAGGAAAGCAAAATCTAAATAAACTCCCCTATCTAATAGTTCAAAAACCCTAGGAGGTATTTGTGTCCAATCAGGATCAAATGGAATATTACTAGAAGGATCAAATGATACTAAATCTTCAGACTACAAGGATGAAGAGGAAGAAGAAGATGTTTAATGTCACCTTTTAGAACTAGTGTTTCTTTGAATTTTTTTAGGATCTGACAGATGATTAACTAAGTCAAATTTCGAATGAGATCTGGTGTGCTTAAAAGGTGCTAGTTTGGGCTAGTGGAGTCGCTAGGTGAAGGATTTTAACCTTTCTAGAAGTTTAATCACCTTAAAGGAATAAAATGAATGTTTTTGCCCCAAGAAAACGTAATGAAATTCGAATCCCTGACAGTAGCGCCAGATTAATGTTGTATCTCTGAGATGATAATGGTCAGCTATCATACCAGAGCATCTAAGATAATTATTTTGGAGGGTTTTGTTTTCATTTGGAGGACAAATGTATGAAACAGATGTAACATTGTAATTCCTAACCTTATGAATAATATTAATATCAAACTAGAGGGCTGCTATAAAATTTTACATAGTGATATAGGTTGTATGGTAGCAAGCAGAAACAAAGAAATAATATGATTATGATAGTTTCCAAATTGAAAATTAAATAATCATATGTATGAAAACATTTAAACCATGTTCAGAAGGTTTAAGAGATTATGCTTAAGCTTACAAAAGATGTTGACGATTTATTGATTTAGAGGGAATTAATTAAACAAACAGTCCATTAATTCATTCTCTTTATAGATTATCACTTCAAAAGCTTATAGGAATAGATTGAAACAAAATTATTCCTACCTAGTTATCTCTGTAAGACATAAGAATATGAATAAAAACATCATGAATAATACTGGAAAAAATTACAGGAAACACAAACTGTGAAAACAGAATTCAGAATCCTTTACTTTGTATTAATGATCCAGAAAAGTCAAGTACATAAAATGTTTAGAAATGCTTCTATAAGGGCGCAACCCTTAATAACTCTTGAAGAGAGTTATTTATATACCATTAGAACTAAGAAAATATCCTAAACTATTTTTACAAAAATAGATTATTATAAAATCAAAATAAAGACTGCTAGTTGATCTGGCACTATTTTGATGCTGAGTTGCTGGTGACTATTGTTGAAAAAACTGAAAATTGTTGAAGTTGGATGATTGTTCCTCCAAAATCTTAATTTTATTCGATTTTCATGCTAGATGTCATATTTATTGACGACCTTTCATTTGATACACTTTGACTTGTATTTCTTTATCTATCTCCTTTGTTTAGTCTTTTACCATGAATGCTCTGTCACCTAATTTTACTTTTACCATTCACAGTAAATCACATCATCTGGTATCTTTTACTCTTATCATACATTTATGTCTTTAGTAAAAGTGAATTTCACTAAAGACCTATTTGACTTCATGTAGAAATGTGATATGTTGTTGCTGATTTATCTTTGTTTTAACAATTGCTGCCTCTGTGCAAAATGATTTCTTCTTCTTTGTGTATAATTGTATTTTCCTTCTGAATAAATCCTTTTGAGTAGATTTCTTTGCGAATCTTCGAGTAAACAGGTTTTGGAACTAGTATCAAAATTGTTTATCCAAGCTTCTGGCCTTATAATCACCTGCAAAATAAAACAATCTATTAATAGAAACACAGGTTGGCGGGGAGGTGATAATGGTTTCAGGGAACAGGAAAGTCTATGGAGGGAGTTTGGAGTGTGTTCAAGAGGTAAACAATGGTGAAAATGGGTTTCAGATGCTCAGGGCAGCGTAGGAAGGCTTAGGTGACTTTCAGTTAAAAAATGAGTTTAAAGAGTGAAAATGAGGGTCATTGGCGTTTTAATGGGTAGCGTCTAGAATTGACGCGGAATTTCATAATGAACAGTGGATGGTTTTAGCCCATGTGGAGAGGTGGTATTAAGGTTCATCACACCACTTTTCGCAGTCAGGCAATTTTTCCATGAGAACACGCGAGTTCACATAAAGATACTACGTAACCAAAATGGGCCCGAGAAAAACCACGAATCTCACGTGCTCTCAGGCAGGTAAAGCTCCAAAAAGAAATCAATGCGATATGGATTCATGCCATCAGATCTAGGGGTACAAGATCTAATGGTTGTTGTGCGGTGGAAATGTATGGAGGGAAATCGGGCGGAGATTAGTGGGGCCTGGGGGATAATTACAATGGATTTGTAATTAGTTAATGTATAAAGAAGGTTAAAATTATAATGAACGAGTTTATGGAGTGGGACTCGAGTTAAATGTGGTGGGGTTTGTTAACTGCACAGAGGGGATGGGTTAAAAGGTTTTATATATCGGGAAAATGTGAATATAGTAGAAGTTTGTTAAGTAATGCGAGGGGGACATGAAACTTAGAATGTAGGGGTTTTATGGGTTTTTTAGGCGTATGGTGAAGTTAATTAAGTAATATGGGGGATGATTTTCAAAGGAAATGTCTAGGTAAATGGGTCAAAATTATGGAAAGATGGTTAAAATGAGCGGAAAGGGTATTTTTTCAAGGGCAAAGGGTTTCACACTAGGGAAGACGGGTTTTTGGGTAGGGGAATGAGTTTGGAGAGTAATTTTCTAGGAAAATATGTGAAACCAAAGGACAAGGTTGAAAATGAAGGGAAAAGGGTATTTTCATAAGAAATGATGGGATAAAGGGAAATTAGTCAGTATGTAGTGCGGGGGGGGGGATGAAATCAGGGGAAGTTAATCAAATCAGCTAGTGAACATCTTTTCACTTTCATAACTACTCCTGCACATTGAAACATTGGATCAAGCATGATAAATGTGCTTATGCTTTAACAACCTTGTATTTCTGCAACCCTTCTTCTACCTAACCTTTACTTATCCTAAAATTTTTTACTTATTTTTCAAAGTGAATTTAAGCTAGAAACCCAATATTTCTTTTCATGAATAATCTACCTTTATACCTTATTCTCTCCAAATGCCTCAGATTAAACTGTTGAGCTAGTTTTATTTTCTACCTATGACAATCAATTTAAAAAAAATCCAATTATGATTAAATTGTATAACTGGATTAAATAAACTAGAGTGGTATCTAAACAAACTGCACACAAATATTATTTTCAAAAGTGAATTAGAGTAAAAGTAGTGGCATTTAGATTTTCAACACTTTCAGAGTTTATTGCATTTTTCTTTTCTCTCTAACCTAACTTTTTATTTTTTCCTTTATGTTTTAGGGCATGTATTCTAACATTTTCTTTGATATGGACATATTTATCAAAATATTTCCTAACATTTTTATTCAGTATTATTTTTGTCCATATCCTAGCTTAAGATTTTTCAAAAAATATTTTCATTTTTTGGACTAATTTATTTTAACTTACCAAAACCAAAAAAATGCTACAACACATCCCCCTATACTGCTTCAGGTGAGACTTCAATCCACGCTCCACAGGTTGATGCCGAAAGGGCGAGTAGTGTAGGGATTTGTTTGGCTAAATAACTATGAAGCTGGTTCAGGCCCCCATAAGCCAACAAAAAACGTATGTTAAAAATGGATATTACAGATGTGATTGAAAAAATATTTGATAGCTTCCATTTATTACACAATTATTATAAATGAGGTAGAAATTAATTTTGAAATTTTAATAGGAGGTATCGGTTGAAACTTTTATTTCAAAAAACTATTCTTGATCATGAGCTCAGAGATGATCCTAGTCATAGTTAAAGATCAAATCCTAATCATAAACTCGCTTCCTACTCTTAAGCTTTGCTTGTCAAGCCTAACAATTAGCTGAGTCTAAATCACATTCTAAGTAGCTATATTCAACTTTCGATTCATAAGCTCCACAATGATTTATATATGTGTTATGTTGTTATTCTTTACATTTAGATTAATTCTTGAATCTCTCTCCATTATTAATATCAATTACAAGAATCTAATTTAATGTCATAGCATAATCAAACAACAAATTATGGTTTTTTTGGATTGCATAGTGTTAAACGAATGTATATGGAATGTTACTTAAAAACACTCCATCACAACATGATAACTTCACTATGTAGATCTCCCTACCTATCTAATGCCTTGGTAACGCTCCTCCCCTTCCTTGCTTCAAGAATTGATAATGCTAATGCTAGACTAGTACAATGTTTGTTGGACACTTAAGTGCGCCCTAATTTACCAATTGAAGCCAATAAATGGTTATTTTGTTGGGACCACGACATGATTTTGACGACTTAAAAAAATCAAGGAACCACTGGCTAAACAACAAGTAGAAGATTGTTTTGATGATAGAATGAAATATTTTCTAATGAGGAAGCCCCACTATTTTGTTAGCAAATGGAAAAATTCGAAACATTCATGTATGAAGACATATTTGAAATTTTATGTATAGAGTTTTCTAGTGAGTTTGTGTGAATGGCTGCATATGGTTGATGAAGCCCCACGTCACCATTGAGGAGACAAGAAGACAAGTAAGTCGAATCTTAAATCCAATAATTAATTTGGAGCATTGTGATAACTTGGTTAATCAAGCAATAGACTTTTGGGAAGAGAAGACAATGGAAGGGTGCATTTTATCTAGTTTGTAGTAGAATTGTACTAATTGTCCTCAAAATCTAAGGACCAAATTTAGAATGGGTTTTGAGAGAGATAGGTGAACACAAACCCTACAAGGATAAAAATGTTGTTGGTGAAGGAAAAGTTGTTTCCTATTAACCCACTGAGCATGTTGTTGTAAAATCGTACATTAATGAATGGGTAACTTACAACGAGGTTGGAAAAGATGAGAGCTCAAAGGGCCAAATGACCATGGAGTACACAAAATCTAAAGAGAAAGTTGCACAAGCTATGAGGAAGTAAAGATAACTAACTAGTGGTGGTTGAACTAGATGTGAGAAATTGAAGAAAGCCACAAGGAGTTGCAAAATGAGATTAGTGAGGAAGGGACTAGTGAAGTGAGGATGAGATATTTGGAGAATTTGAATAGGAAAGGTGAGTTAGCTAGTGAATGGTTGTGAAACAAAGGTTTGGTGATAAATATAGCTCAATAAGGAGTAGTAGTCAAGGCACCTCAATGAGGTCTGATGAACACACTGGAGTGGGGTTACAAGAGATATGTGATTAGAAAGTGATAGGTTGGATATAATGTAGAATGATTTTGTGGATGAGAAAGGATCAAATGAATTAATGGGAAACCATATTCTAAGGCCAACATATGTGCCTCTTCTATGTAGGGTGGATGAGAACCTAGTAGTGGGCATGGCACTAGACATTAGCAACATTGTCCTTATACCAACCCCACCCCTTATGCTTCTTAAATACAATTATGTAACACTACACTAGCTTGTTAATATTGGTTCAAGTCCACCTAGTAGTTAGCTTACTTATGGAGGAATAATAGGAATTAGAGGAAGTAGTCTTAACAATAATGAAAGTTGAATATTAGGAGTAGCACAACTAGGAGTTATAGTTATTTAGAGAAAAAATAAGAGTTTCATGAGTTTTAGTACCTATGATGTTTTGAATTATGACCTAGGAAAATGTAAGAGAAGCAATATTAGAGTGATGCACTATTTAAAAAAATTAGTCATATGTAAATGCTTTGGAAAAAAAAAACATAATTATTTGCATACCTTGATATAAAACAAACCCTAAAAATGTAATTCTTAAAATTTCTTGTGTAGTTACCTAATATCATTCAAGTAGAATATCCCAATTATTTATGTTAGTAATGGTGTGATCATATTTTTCGTTATCTTAAAGGAACTCTTTCTAGACATGCACCCCATCAAGCATAAATCATCCTAACATATATATTTGAAGTATTATAAATCGTCCAATGACTATCATCAAAATAATTCTCACCCATAGACTTGGTGACAGTGTAAGGATCGTATTAAAGTGGTATGAGCCTCTTATGGGAGTTTGTTAATTTCTCTTAATGCGAGTCCAAGCATAACTTGTCACCAACCTGAAACTTATGCGAAACCTAATGGATTGTGTGTCTACCTGTACTTGGAGTTGGAAACTTTCTACATAATATCATGAACTTATTGTTGAATTTGTTGGATATGTTCCTCAAAATTGGGTTATTTTCTTACCTCATTCCAAGCATGGGAGGTATCTTCATGTTTTATTCCATGAATATAGCTACATTAATTTGTGGCAATTGTTGGGACCCTAAGCACACACAAAAAGGCTTGTGGCTAATAGAAATATGAAGAGCTATCTTGAATATCTATTGAAAATATGGAAGGCTTTCAACATGTGTATGCGGATGCTCACAATTGTATATTCTAAGGACATCTACAATAATCATATTGACTACATTTTATTTATCGATCTAGGGATGGAAGGAAATGAATTCGGTCAAGCCTGATGTCCATCATGGACCAAGGGTTAAACTAGAAAATAATGTAGAGGCAACTATCCCTATCAGGAAATATGGTATTTGGAAACCTAAAATGAACCAAAATATGCTTGAATAAGAGCTTATAAGTGGATTTTGTTGCGACACTCTTCTTTCAAGGTGTCAAAATTCCCATCGTAAGGAAGAGATCAACAACAACAAAAACACATTCATTACCATGCTCGACTAATGAAAACAAATGACATAAAATCCATGGGCACTAACTCCCAAGGATTACCTAGAGTAGGAAAAAGCCTAAAAATGGTGTAGATGGCCATTTCCTTTGGTAGAATATAATTCTTCCACTACTTACAGGATTCAGCAATAGAATGAAACTCATTGTTATAAATTGGGTATCTATGAAGCCCATTATAGAGTGTCTGGCTATGATAAACCATTGAGTGTTAATTTTCATGTGGGCACCACATCGATGACATGAAAGATTGGCTCATAGGGTCCTCGTTGTGTAACCATTCATCAATGAAAACTACTTCCCCGATGAGATAGAAGTGAGAACTGATTATTGCAAAGGTTGGATAATGATGTGAACCTTGACTTAGTAACTTGTAACTTGTTATGTGGGATAAGTTGGAATTGGACATGAGTAGCCTAAAATTAGTTATAGTCAGTTCTTAGGTGAACAAGACATAGTCTAGTTGTAGTAACTATAACTTGGTCAAGTTATTGTAGTTAAGGAAGGACTTGGATGGGTTCCCAAGTCCCAAAAAAAGTAACGATAGTTGTGAGGGCATGATAGCTAAGGAGTGCCAAGGCATGCTAATGAATGAAAAGGCATCCCAAGGAATGAAAGTGCATGCTAACATGTGTCAGACAGTGTCAACGTGATCCACCTAGATCATTTCATACTAAGGATTGTCAGGGAGTACTAGGGCATCATAAGGGAGAACTAGGCCAAAATTCATGGAAATGAATGAATACGAGTGTGTGCCAAGGAGTGCCAGTGAATTCTAGGTGTCCCAAGGATGAAGTGTACTAGGAGATGTTCATAATAGGACTTGTAGGAGGTAAGCATATGGATGTGATAAGGGGCTAGACAAAGCAGTTTCGAACAAAGGGAGACTTTGGGTTGGGCACAACACTATTTTTCCAATGCCTTGGTTGGGTTCCCAAGCTACAAAAAAAGTAAGGTTACCTATGAGGGCATGGAAAAAAAATGCTAAGGTGTGTCAGAGAATGCTAGGAAGTACTAACACATTCTAGATAGTTCCAAGGCACGTTAGGCATGCCAAGATGTGCCAAGTGCTAAGGCTTGCTAGGATGTGTCAAGTGCCAGGGTGTGGCGTTGTTACACTGAAATTTGTCACCATGACTATCTGCAGTTAATCTGGCTCCATCAATAGTCATATTGTCCTCCTTGTCAAGCCTCATACCTCTGCTCTTCATGTCAAACTTCAAAAAGAGAGAAAGTCACTTAAAAACATGTTTATCTCTGGGTACGCAGGTTCTCTCTACCTTGCCCGCGTGTACGCACTCCAAACACACTGTACCTGCGTACTTGTACGCTCTGTAAGCTAAAGGTTGGGTGCGTACCCCTGTAAAGGTCAAAAGGCGCGAGTTTCATCTCTAAAAAGTTACTTGTGGTCACTTCTAGAGCCTTCTAGAAGAGTGTTTGACGTGTATTGAGCGCCTCCAGATGGTTCATGCACCCCTATGATAGAGGAACTTATCCCATCAAGAGAGGAGCTACCCCATTCAAAAGAGGGAGTATCCCATTGATGTTGGAACTGAATAACTTCCTTTAGAATACTATAAATACAGGCCTTGGGCCAAAGGAGGGGAGGTTGAAAGCTGAACATTCTAAAGGGTAAATGCTGCTGGAATTAGGACTTCCATTGTTGACTTGTGAGGAGAGATCACTATCCTTCCTTGTTGCCATATTTGGAGTGGGTGAGCTTGTCAAAGTAGAGGAAATCTCTTGTTGGACCCTGGGAGGAGCTTGCACAACACCAAGGCTCAGGTTGTAATGGTTCCTTTTTTGTTTCCTTAATACAAATAAGTCCATTCTTCTCAATGATTTGTTGTTAATGAATTATTTCATGTACTCCTTGGTCTATGTGATGAATATGCTTTGTTTTATGATGAAAATTCAGGTGTTATGTAATCGTTTGCTTTGTTAGTGTATGCAGGTCTGAAAGTGAAGGAGGAGCTCATCTGGATCAGCAAGGCTGGACTGCTACAACAAGCGTTGGACCTAAGGTAAGATCGAAAACATTTTAATTCTCGTAGAATGATGTGTGTTTAGAGAAGGATAGCTCTTGTTTGGTTTGTTTGTCACTAGAGAGTCTTAGACTCCTAGGGAGGTTAGATTTGTCCGCAAATATAACTCTTTCTGCATGACAGGCGTGAACACATGCTAGGGAGTGTTATGCCCAACTATCAAGGAAACACAAGGGAGCACTAGTTTCAAATTGATGGAAATGAAGTGTCAATGAGTTCCAAGTGCGCTAAGGAGGGAGTGACAAGATATGTTGGACAGTTCCAAGGCGTGCTAGATTGTTAGGAAGCATACCAATATGTGCTAAGTTCCAAGTTGTGCCAATGTTTGTTAAGTGTTAGGGACTGTCATGGAAACACAAGGGAGAACTAGGTCAAAACACATGGAAATGAATGAATAAGAGTGTGTGACATGGAGTGTAAGTGAGTCCCATGTGTGATAAGAAGGGAGTGCCATGGTATGCTAGGCAACGCTAAGTCATGCTACCGTGCCAGAGCAGTATGTGGCCAACATGTGATAGGTTCTAGGGTGTGCCAACACATTTTATAGAGTGTTAGGGAAACACAAGGGAGCACTAGGTCAAAATAATGCATGCAAATGAACAATTCAGATTTTGTGATAGGAAGTGTCAGTGAATTCGAGGTGTGATAAGGAGGGAGTGATAAGGTATGTTAGGCATCGTTAAGGCATGCTAGAGGCTAGGGAAACACACCAAGATGAGTCAAGTGCTATGGTGTGCCAATACATGCCAAGGAGTGTTATGGAGTGCCAACTAAATGCAAGTGAGCACTAGTTCCAAATGCATGGAAATGAATGAATAAGAGCATGTGATAGGGAGTGTTAACAAGTTTTAGTTGTGATAACATATGATAGGTAGTGTCAAGGCATACTAGAGTGCCAATGTATGTCAGGGAGTGGTAGGGTGTGCTAACCCGTGCCACATAGTGCCAAGGTATTGTTAGATATGCCAGGTGTTATGGCATGTCAAGATGTAAACTATGTTGCCTAGTTGTTTTTATGGCCATTGTTGGATGTGAGCCTTGACTTGGTAACTTGTTAAGTGGGATGACTTAAGATTGGCCATGAGTAGCCTAAGATGATTTATAGGTCATTCTTAGGTTAAAAAGGCATAGTCTAGTTGTAGTACCTGTAACTTAGCCAAGTTGTTATAGTCAAAGCAAGACTAGGTTGGGTTCCCAAGTCTAAAAAGAAAAAGGGTAGTCGTGACGACAAGATAGATAAGGAGTTATTAGGTGTGTGAAGGGATGAAAAGGTGTGCTAACACATTCCAGATAATTTCATTGCATGTTGAGGAGTTTTGGGGAGTACCAAGGCATCATAAGGAATAATTATGTCAAATTTCATGGAAACAAATGAATAAGAGTGTTTGTTAGGCAGTGTTAGTGAATTCCAGGTGTCCCAAGGACAAAGTGTGTTAGGAGAATTTTAGAATAGGAATTGCAGGAGGCAAGCCTATGATTATGATAAGGGGATAGAAAATGCAGGTTTAGACAAAGGGAGACTTCGGGCTAGGTGCAATAGTATTTTTTAAATGACTTGGTTAGGTTCCCAAGTCGCAAAAAAAGTAAGGCTATCTATGAGGGCATGATAACTAGGGAGTGCCAAGGTGTGCAGGGAATTCCATGAGGTGCTAACACATGCTAGAAATTTTCAAGGCATGTTAGTCATGCCAAGACATGCCAAGTGTTAAGATGTGTTAGGTTCTAGGGTGTGGTGCCAAGACATGCCAAGGAGTGCCAGGGAAACACAAGGGAGAACTAGTTTCAATTTAATGCAAATGAATGAATAAGAGTGTATGATAGGGAGTGTTAGTAAGTTCTAGGTTTTCTAAGGAGGGAGTGGAAAAGAATTCTAGCAAGTGCCAAGGCATGATAGAGTGTTAGGAAAGCATGGAAATCTATTCCAAGTGTCAGGGTGTCCCAATGTGTGCCAAGGAGTATTAGGGAGTGCTAGGGAAACACAAGGTAGCACTACGTCATAATGCATGGAAATGAATGAATAAGAGTACATGAAAGGTAGTGTCAATGAGTTCCAAGTGTGCTAAGGAGGAGTGACAAGGCATGCTTGGTAGTACTAAGGAATGTTAGAGTGTTAGGGCAGCATGCAGCCAAGATGTGACAATGTGTGCAAGGATGTGCTAGCTGAGAGTGTGTTGGGGAGTGTCAGTGAGTGTTATATGTCATGCCAAGGAGGGGGTGATAATGTATGCTAAGCATGGATAAGGCATGCCAGGGAATATCAGGGCATGTCAAGAAGTGCTAGAGTGTGCTAGGTAGTTCTGGGGCATGCTAACTGTGCCAAATAGTGCCAAGGCATGCCAAGTTCTAAGACATGCTAGGATGTGCAGGGTGAGAGAGTATGCCAATATGTGTCAAGGAGTTTCAAGGCAAAAAAAGGAACAACCAAGCTAAAATTTAAGGAAATGAGCACATATAAGGGTTAATAATTCGGGACTTTATCTTTTTCAAAAGGGGCATGCTAGGCACACTAATAATATGTTCCAATACATGCCAAGTGCCAATGTGTGCAAAGTGCTAATGTTTGTCAATGAAATATTATGCCAAGGTGTTCCAAGGCATGTTAGGGACTACAGGGCATGCCACCACATGATAGGGGAGCGCTATGCTATGCTAGGGCATGCCAACATGTGCTTAGGCATCCTACTCATGGAAACATGTTTTAGGTACCAATATGTTCCATGACATGCGAGGTGCCAAGGAATGTTAGTACATTGTTCCAAGGCATGTTAAGGTGTTCCATGAGTGTTGGGGAGTGCTAGGTCTCTCTCATTAATACAATTGATAGATCTTGATTATGTATTAAATAACATAGCTCCTACACACACTAGTGGAAATTTATTTAAAGAAACTTTGCTGGATAATAAACCTAATAGAGATGAATCATGTGTTGACTCATAGGAAAACTATATTCTTATGACTTGAGGGAAATGATACACACTAATTAATTCTTAACAAATTGACTGATTATAACCATTATGACCATGGACACATAATGAAAAAGACTCAACAAAAATGGTCTTAAATCATTATCTTTTGACAAAAAATATAGTAAAAGGTACATGACATCATCAAAAACTCATTGGAATGATCAATGATGACGAACATTTTTTGACTGTCACCAAAAGTAAACAAAAATAGCATTGGTGAGGGTCAGTGAAATATCTTCACTAGAAGTGTCACCAAACAGAGAATTAGTGATGGGCCTTTAACGACCCTCACCAAAAGTGTGACCAAAGAGAGAATTAGTGACGGACCTTTAACGACCCTCACCAAAAGTGTCATTGAAAATGGCTTTGGTGACAAACTTTAAAGGACCATCACTATATACACTTACAACAACATTTTTTTAAAGACTGTCACCATATGCGACATTGATGATGTTGGAAATAATACTGAGAGGGGGGGGGTGAATCAGTATTATCACATTAATAAAACTTTTCATTTCCAAACTCTGCTACTTCCACAACTTCTTATGATTAAGCTAATTGATCTTCAATGAGTGCATTAGAACATTATCAACCATATTATCAGTTAACAGATGCAGTAACATAGAATAGATCATCACACATAAGGCACACACATGAACACCATGATATAAGGTGGAAACCCAATGCGGGAGAAAACCACCTGCCGCAAGTCATCTCAATCTTCTTCTTAATAAGAAAATCCTTTTACAGTATTTTGTACTGGTGCAGCCTTATACCAATACGGGAGCTACAACCCCCTTTGCTCTTGTACTAGGCGATCCATTTACTAGTACGCAGGCTACTACCTGCTACAATGCTCCAAAGATTTCCTTTAGCTCTTGTACTAGCTTAAATACTAGTACGTAGGTGCTGACCTACAATCTTCTCTCCTCCAGGTACCACGTTTCATAAATTTTCATACTGGATACACTGAAGCACAACACATAATCTGAAAGGGCCACATTTCATCCAATTTTCATA
>APFE030542849.1:10217-37486 GCA_000404065.3 Pinus taeda | reverse complement strand
AGAGCCCAAATGGATTGTTCTTGCGTGATGAGTCTATGTTTGTTTGGAATTTCTGCCGACAAAATAAGGCTCAATATGAGATTTGGTTTAGGATTTGTTAGTATTTCATTGGCCCCTAGTGGGATTTAAACCCCTACCTATTTTAGGCACTCATTTAAAAAAATGACAAAACAAAATTCAAATAAAAACTACAATCTTCAAAAAATAACTCAACACTTATAAATTCCTTCAAAAAATAGAACCACGCTGTAGGAAAAAATAATAGCAGACTTAACCCTATTGCAAAAATGGAAAATTATTACCAATTCAAATTGCCTCCCTGGAAATGACGCGAAAATGTTAGGTGCAGGAATTGCACTTAAGCAAACTCCTCAACACTTAATTGTCAACCCGTGGGTTTTGTAAACTTAGAGATGAATCACATGTAATGCCAGAAGTGGTATGCAATTTTCCTATTCTTAATCCTACTTCTTAAAGGAAATTTTTGCAAAATCAAATAGAAAACAGTCCTAAAGGAAATTGACACCAAAGAAACTCTAATGCTGGAATATAAAAGAACAATTTGCAAGTAAATCAAGTAAAGGAGCTTTCACACAACTGAAGAAATCTTAAATGTTGGAAGGAAATGTTATGTTTATCTTCAGATAGGTGGCTAACAGTCTGACAAGTGGGCCCTTACAGAGATGTGTTTTCCTCTTGATCTTCTACACAAACAACCCAATCTTGTACTATTACAATGTGCATGCACTAGTGTAGGTACAATACTTATGTGTAAAAGTATATTCTACCTCCTGTACTAAAGACTTATGTCTTTGTGGAGGTGCTCTAAGCCTCAAGGCTTAGAGCACTATGTTTCTGTGACAAGAGACCATCTCTTGCACCGAGGCAAAGTTTCCTTCACCCAGTTTCTAATTTACATTAGAAAACATTGAAAGACGTGTTAAAAAATAATTGCAATAGGAAATGAAACTTTGAGATAAATTATCTATGGAAAGGAAATTATTTAATTAATTAAATCTTACAAAGGAAGTAAACTTCATGAAATTAAAACAACTCAAAGTAATCAAAGTAGTAGTCTAAGTGATCTTACATGTATCATCTAACTTCGACAATCCACTTAAAGTATTTTTGTTCCTTGGTCATAAAGCATGAAATGCAAGTATAACTTGTCTATGATGAATTCATGCAATTGTTCTCAGATCCTTTAGAAATATACTTTTAATGCTGAAGACAATTACTGTAATTAACAACCCATTTGCTTGCAAGAATAACTGAAATGATAATCTGGGAAAGAAATGTAATGTTTGCTGTAAAATAAATAACTGAACCTGAGTGTTGGAAATCACATGCACTAGTACAGGAAAAGGGCTTCCTGCACGATCCAAGCGAAAGCAAATAAAGATAAGAACTGCGAGTAAAGAAATGCAAGAAAGGAATTACAAAAAAAAAAAAACTCAATTAACTTGCAAGCCACGAATCCATTTCACACTTAAATCCAAAATAAATGTAAATCAAAACTTCAGAAATAAACATAAAGTTGTTCACACCACACAACTGCAAATGAAATATCCACACAGTCTTTCTGAATAACGAAAGTGAAAGGGTAAACAAGCTAGGTTGGTTGGCCCCTAGCCATCCAACTCATTTCCCTTTTAAGAAATGAACAGATTCAACACTCAAGTATGCATCAAAGATAAATTAAACACAATGCATGAATAACATGGTAGATTCATTGTATTACTTGATCAGAAAATGTACATAGTAATGTGATTTCAGCCCCAGAGCTGAGGACGATACCAGATTACATGGGAAAATGAAATTACAGTCTAAGGATTTCTAATTATTTCTACCTTCAATCTATATTTTATACATCCTTCATCCTTAGCTGTCTTCCACTAATTACAATCATTTTCTTATTCAGGCCTTTCAGCCGAACAGACTAACAACAGAACATTAAAAAATCAACTAATAGTTATAATGGAACATGTACTTCGTTGTCCGTGGACCATCCTTGGAAAATATTCTTAATTGTGCACCACCAATATCCATCCTCATTTGATCAACAACTGAACTCGGAGTTATGGATCAACACGTGGAAAGATTCAGCTCACGGAAATCTCGAACCAATCATTGTGGCAGTGTAGGAATGTGCCTGCACTAATCATAGTAACTCATAGTTAACACTAAGTTCCTCAATTACTTATAATAAATTATTCATGAGTTACAAGAGGTACTTAATAAGCATGAAATCTATGTAAAAATGATTAGTAAAGCACTTTAATAAATCTTAATGTAAAATACGAAGCATATGCAGGAATAGGTAGTTATCTTGGACTACTGTAGGAAAGAGAGGTTTAAGTTGAGATCAAACAGAGGTTAAAGTTTATAGAAATGGGATAAAAATAGGGTAATTTGAGACACCAACACTTTATACACCAAATGCACCACATGGAACAATTCATAAGTTGAATCCATATAAGGAATTCAACATGGAAATAATTAAGATGATTTCTCTTTCTATGATAACTGGTCGTAATGTCATTTTACTTTTTTTCTAACTTATTAGCTTCTTCTCTTATTATTATGTTCATTTATCATAAAACAACTAAAATAACAAGAATAACAATAGTACACAAGAACAAAGGATATAGGCTGCAAGCTAGGGCCAAAACCTCTCCACTTGAGAGGAAAACCTATAAATCTCTTCTCTTCTTATAGATTCTTCAATTGACGAATTCCAATACCTCTAGACCAATACCAAGACCAATTTTGACCTCTCGTAGCGATGTGCTTCCTTTTTCCTAGTCAAACCCAGTCAAATCTCTTCCAGCAGCACAATTTTGACCCTCATCTTCATAATTTCATTCTCTGCTATAGGTCTGAAATTTTCAACCCCCTGAAACTACTATTGCATCCATAGGTGTGAGTGAAATTAGCCTTCCTAGGCCTCTCAACGACTTCGCTTGACTTGCTTCCTTATCTAGAGCTAGCAGGCGACATAGTAGGCCCTTCTTCCAACAACTTTGATCCCCTTCCAGCATATAGAGAATTTTGACCTTGAAGCAACAAATGCTAGCTTTTCATATGAGAGAGAATTAGCCTAGAAACTTATTTTCTTCATCCTAATTCTTTGCCAACCTTCTTTTTCTTCTCCTTCGCTTAGATAAGGTGACAAGTAAATGTGTCCAAAGGAGGTTAATTTTCCTCCTTTATATAGGCTTCTCAAGGTGGACGTGGCTATTCAAATTAGGCCAACTTGGTATTGAAGGGTATTTTGAGACTTTTAAATACAAAAAGAATTTTCTTTACAAGTTACAATGTGTTGGATGGGGTCTTCAACTTATGACAATGAATCTTTTTACTTATTGACCTAGAAAAACCCCAGAAGTACTCAATGGGTGCTTAACCTCTAAAACAAAATACCTTGAGTATGAAACCCATGCTCCAAAAATAGCAATGATAATGTTTCTTTCAGTTTACAAAATACAATAATAAAAAATACATTTCATATTTATGAAGACTAAACCTAGTTACTGCTATGAAACCAACTCACAAAATAGAAGAAAAGATAGATCAATGCCTTCAAAATCAACCTCTTTGAGGGGGAAAACCTCTACATTACACAAATGAACAATTCTCACTCCCTCTTAACTAGGGAGGTATTCATAAATGGTACATAAACATTCTCAATCTGAAGAGATGTCATAAAAAGAGTTGAATTGGTAATCCATCTATTTAACATCATAAAAACCAACATTGTCACATAACAAGGCCTTGACTAACATATGTATCTCTCCACAAGATTAGAGAAAAATTCTGGTGAGACAAATGATTTATAGACACCATCATCATTATCTCTCAAGGAACATACCCCACCCAAGTGTTCACAGAGTATGTCCTTCCTATACTATTATCTTGGATAGCTAGTCCTCAAAGAATATCGGTCCTCAACTAATTTTATCTTGGATTCCCTACCTCATCCTCAAGGAGTATTAGATGTTATATTTTTACCCAATCCTCCATTATTTCTTCCCAAGTGAAGGCAAGAATGATGTGCTTATCTCTCCCTCTCAACTAGGGAGGAGATGTCAAACAGACTAAGATTATCTCTCAAATACACAAGATTCTTATTAGGAATATATTTTGTTAATATTTCAGCTACCTTCTCATCAATGGAGATATACTGTAGATGCAACACACCATATTGTTCTAGATTTTGAATGTAGTGATACTTTTTGTTTATATTATTTATCTTTCCATGAAACACTGGGTATTCAAACAATCTTATGTAACTGGTGTTATCACAATGTATCACTGAAGGGTCCATTGGTCCTTCAAACAAATCAGATAATAGTTTTCTCAACCAAAAAACCTCATTTCTTACTTCACAGGTTGCAATATATTTAGCCTCAACACTACTCAAAGAAACCAAATCTTTCTTTTTGCTCATCCATGAGACCATGGAGGGTCCCAAGCTAAAACATACTCCTATAGTGCTCCTTCCATCCTGATCACTACCTCCCCAGTTGGAATTTATATATCTAATCAAATGGACATCATTCTTCCTATAATATTTAAATTCCTTGCAAATATTTCAGAATGTGCTTGGCTACTATCCAATGATCATGCTTTGGCTCAACTTGGAACTGACTGAGAAAATTCACTCCAAAACATATTTCTAGTCAAGTATTCACCAAGTACATTAGTTATCCAATCAATTTTCTATACTTGGTCAGATCCACTAGGCTCGATTCATAAATCCTTAGTATTTTCAAGTTTGTGATCATCGGCGTTGTCATTGGTTTTCAATTAATCATGTAAAACATGTTCAGAATCTTGATCACATACTTCCCTTGACCTAGATAGATCTCATCAGGTCCCTGTCAAACTTCTAGTCCAAAATAATAGTGCATCAAAACAAGATCCTTCATATCAAATTATGTTTTTAGATGATTCTTTCATTCCTGGATTTGAGCTTCTACAACTGTCAAGAGAAGTAATCCACATATAGAAGAATGATTACGAGTTCATCCTTCATGACCTTGATATAGATATTTGGATCAGCAAAACACTTTGTGAAGCCAAACCTTTGTAGTTATGCATCCATCCTTGCATACCATGCCCTTGGTGCTTGTTTAAGGCCATATAATTCCTTCTTCAACCTACAAACATAAGTATCTCTCTCTTTGAATTCAATTACCAAGGGTTACTCTATATAGACTTCTTCATCGATTGTGCCATTCAGGAATGTAGTATTGACATCCATTTGATGAATATTCCATCCCATCCATGTTGCCAAAGATACCTGTAAGCGTATAGTTGTATACCTTGTTGTTGGAGAAAATGTCTCTTCGTAATTGATTCCTTCTTATTGAGAGAAGGACCTAACCATAAATATTTCCTTATACTTTCCAATACTTTCATCTATCACATATTTAATCTTGTAAAACCACTTGGAAGTCACCACAAACTTGTCTTCAGGCCTAGGTACGATCTCTCATACCCCATTCTTTATTATTGATTAATATTCTTCGTTCATGGAATATTTCTATTATTGATGATTGACATCTTCTTAAAAGGTGGCTGGATCTACTTCTATTAGTTTTGTCATATATGTTGCATACCCAAAATATCATTTGGGATTCTTTCTTTCTCTAAATGTGCCTTTAGATACTCCATGTACTTCTGAATCTAGTAGAGTATATTTTAACCAATTAGGTCTATTTCTAGTCTTGGGGATTACCATAGGATGTATAGGTTCATTGGGACCTTCATATTCATGGTTTGATTCTTCTTCCTCCCTAGTAGCTCTCTCTTCAAATACAAGAATTTATTCATCATCAGAGTCCCTAGGGAGATCCTTTGATTTCCTAAATGTAATAGTTTCATCAGGTATCAGATATCAACTAACTTCTATTTTATGTCCTTCCTTTGTGTAGATCCCATAGGCCTTAGAAGAATTACTGTAGCCAATAAATGTTCCCTTCATGCCTGAAGGATCCAACTTCTTTCTTTTGTCCTTTGGTATATGAATATACACCAGACAACCAAAAATTCAGAGATGGTCTATGCCTAGTTTCTTCCTAGTGAATGCTTCTTCGGGAGTCATGTTATCTAGTAACACATGGGCACTTTGATTTTGTATGTATACAATTGTCTTATTATCTTCACTCCACAAAAACTTTGGAAAATATTTATCATGTAACATGCCTTTTATACTTTCTTCAATGGACCAATTCATTCATTCTACAACTCCATTTTGCTCAAGATTATATGGGACTATTAGCTCCCTCTTAATCCCAAACTCCTTATGGAAGGATATAATTTCATTGGATGTGTATTATCCATCATTATTAGACCTTAAAATCTTGATTCCCCTTTTTATAAGGTTCTCTACTTCAACTTTGAATTCTTGAAATTTGATAAATAATTCATCTTTGGATTTCATTAAATAAACCCAAGTTTTCCTTGAATGGTCATCTATGAAGGTGACATAATATAGATTACCTCCAAGAGACTTTGGAGTCATAGTACCACATACATCAGAATGAATAAGATCCAAAATTTCTTTTTAACTTTAAGCACTACTTGCAAAAGGTCTCATGGTGTTTTTACCCAATGCACATCCATTGCATACTCCTTCATGATATTATTTTAGTTTGGGGATTCCATTCCAAATTGAATTTAGTGTAGGTAATATTTTTTAGTGAAGATGACCAAATATTATTTGCCAAAGTTCACATGGGCTAATTTCAATGTGAACTAAAGCTTGAGTGAGGGGAGTTGACAATCTGTGAAGGTTTTTTTCATGGATCCCAATCATCCTTGAATATTACATGCTTGAGTTTTTATCCCATACTACAACCTTTCCATCTATGAAAGAAATTATATCACCCTTATCTTCTAGACATGATATGGAAAGTAAATTCTTGTGCAAACCTGGAATATATAGGATATTGTTGAGATGGATATTTCCTCCATTCTTCAGCTCTAGTGAGGTTGATCCAATTCCTCTCACAAGGGAGCTTTCATTGTCACTAAGGTCTATGGAGTAAGAGGAATTTCATTTTGATAATGTCTTTAATTTTTTTTTTTAAGACCATTCATATGTCTTGAGGTTCCACTGTCGATTACCCAAATATTATCATCTTGAAAAGTGCCAGTGAGTGTTGAGAATAGTCCTTCATCCTTTATACATGTCTTTGTCACTTCCTTCTTTGGAGAAAATAAGAGATCCCATACTTCTTTGATGCCCTTCTTGAGATGATTTGCCACCTTCGTACACTTCTTTAGGAACTTCTTAAATGTATTAGATATCTTCATTATGCCGTTACCCAACCTTAGCTCTGATACCATGTTGAGAAATCTATAGGGAACTAGTTAGGATGATTTGGCTTTCTATGATAACTTCTTATGATGTCTTTTTACTTTTTCTTACTTATTAGCTTCTTCTCTTATTTGTAAGTTTGTTTGTCATAAAAAAAAATATACGAAAACAAAAATAACAATAGTACACAAGAACATAGGATATAGATTGCAAGTTAGGGCCAAAACCTATCAACATGAGAGGAAAACCCGTAAATCTCTTCTCTTCTTATAGATTCTTCAATTAATGAATTCCAAGACTTGTAGACCAATACCAATAGCATTCCAAGGCTAAGTCTAAACTCTCCTTGTGATGTGCTTCCTTTGTCCAAGTAAAACCTAGTCAAATATATTCTAGCAGGACAACTTTGACCCCCAACTTTACAATTTCAACCTCTACTACAGGTCTGAAATATTCAACTCCCTGCAACTACTATTGCATCCACATGTGTGAGCAAAATTAGGCTTCCTATACCTCAGCAACTTCGCTTGACTTGCTTCCTTTTCTAGGGCTAGTAGGTGACCTATTAGGCCTTTCTTCCAACAACTTTGATCATCTTCAAACAGATAGAGAATTTTGACCTTGAGGCAACAAACCCTAGATTTTCCTTCTTTGCACATGTGAGAGAGAATTAGCCCCAAAACTTATTTTCTTCATCCTCCTTCTTCACTTAGATAAGATGAGAAGTGAATGTTTCCAAAGGAGGTTGAGTTCCTTCCTTTATATAGGCTTCTCAAGGTGGACATAGCTCTTCAAAATAGGTTGGCTTCTTAGATGCCATACCGACTTGGTCTTGAAGGGTATTTTGACACTTTTAAATTCAAAAATAAGTTTCTTTACAAGTTAAAATGTGCCCGATGGTGTCTTCAACATATGGTAATGACTCTTTTGACTTCTTGACCTAGGAAAGCCCTAAAAGCACTCAATGGGTGCTTGACCTTTAAAATAAAATATCTTGAGCATGAAATCCATGCTCAAAAAATAAAAATAATATGTTTTCTTTCATTTTACAAAATACAATAATCAAAAGTACATTTCATATTTATGAAGACCACACCTAGTTACACATTTTTCAACATGACCATTTTATTTGCTTCTTTTCCTCATGGTGGCCGAAGTGATAAGAAGAGTTATACTAGAGGCAAAAACCAAGAAAAATTTAGGGGAATTATTATAAGTAAAAACTACACTCTATCTCACTTACTCTTTATTGACAACATCCTGATTTTCTATGAATGTAACATGAGGTATACTAAGCAATTAGAAGCCCTACTCTTGTGATTTTTCCTAAGGTACAAGTATGATCATAAATAGTTGAAAAACCCTTATGTATACCTAGGGATAAGCCACACAAGAAAATTATAACTTCTCCAACCTTCTAAATATATAGCTAGAGTCAACTGATTCATGCTTTAAATACCTTAGATTCATCCCAAACCAAACAATTACATGAAATTGGATTAGGGATGGATTTTGGAAAATATTGAAATAAGATTTTATGTTTGGTGTGATGGATGGATTTCTTAGGTAGAAACATTTGTCTCAATAATTTTTTTTATTGAAGATATCCTAGTCTATTGGTCTTCATTGGCATATATACCATAAGGGATACTAGAAAAAATAAGAAGGACATTGCTTTGGTTCCATTAGGATGAAGAGGAGGAAATAAAAATAAATATTACTTGCATATTAGAAATCAATTTTTGTACCAAAATCCACTAATGGATGAGGGCTGAAAAAAAATATTTATATTCTCCAATGCTCTGCTTGCTAAAAGTTTATGGCGTGTCATTCAAGGTAAAGGATTATGGGAAAGATTCATGCACTCTAAATATAACAATCGATCATCCATTATAGATTGGATAAAAGATGCGAAAAAATCACATGGATATGGCTCCAATGATTTGCAAAGATATAACTCAATCCACCCCTCTCATTTCTCACACATTTGATGGAAAATTAGTGATGACAATGAAGTTATGATATGATAAGATCCTTGTATTGGAAGCCAAGATAATCATGTCCTTGACCAACTCATTCATAAACTCAAAAAGGAGGGCTTCTTCTTCCTTAGCTACATATCTCACAAGAATTTTCCACATTTCCCACAACTTTAGGCCTTGAGCCTTCGTTTATGATTTAAGGTGAATATGTCATAACTAGGTATGTATACTTGATCACTTCTTCATTCATTTATTGATATGCCTAATTATATGGATCAACTAATTTGGGAAATCAATCCTTATAGAGTTTACACTCCAAAAATAAGCTAAATATATTTGATCCAAAAACACTAGCAAAATCCCATCACATGGTGGGGGGATTTGTGGAAATTAAAATTCCCAGTGAAAGAAAAGTTGTTATTGTGGCTCTTAATCAGGAAGAAGGCCCAAACTTGGGATAATTTCCAAGAAAAAACCTTTTGGGGTCCCAAAATGTGTTATTTATGTTGTCAAGATTGTAATATGCATGTCACCTTTTCCTTCATTACCTTTTCATGCATTCTCTTTGGGCTAATATTTTCCATGTCCAATGCCTAGGATATATCTAGGAAGGAGATACTATTGAGGATGAGCTCTCAAATTGTTTATATTCTCGAAGCCAAAAGAAAATTAAAACATTTGAATTCATAATGGTGTGTGGTAACTAGATTGAAATAAAACTATTTTTTAAAATAAGGAGCCATCATCATTGAAAGTTGCCTCTCAAACCTTACCTATTATGTATATTTCCATTCTAAGACAAGTCCTAGTAAAGGCCTCCCCAACTTGAAGTAGAAATTCAAATTGACCATCCATGGTATTTATATTATGAACTAAATTAGGGGATCCTCACTAAGAGAAGGGTGGGAAGGATTATTTATATCACAACATCTCACTATACATATTTCTCAACAAGCTTGAGACACTCCGAAAATCACTCAGAAAAGCATATGGCTTTAAATATTATACACCTAATTGTATAGGAACAAAATATATCACACCTCTAGATATATGGTGATTCTTAGCTTTTAATATATATGATGATAGGTTCCTCTATGTAAACTATTCACTACAACCTCTTTATCAAAAAATTCTGCAAATAGTTTCTTCCTTTTCTCACCTCACCTTAACACATGCTTACAGGAGAAAAAATAAAAAATCATATCAATAATCAAAATCTAATTTGGAATTCAACCCCAAGACATGGAAAGTTACAACATCTCAAGTAGGAATCCAAACATATTATTTTCATGACCCTTTTTTGGTTGTGGAGCCTGAATATCTTCCTCATTTAGAGGTGTTGTGGAAGGAAACCCACATTTTATGAGGGAATTGTATTGCAGTTGTGTATCATTAAGAGAGAATTTTAATTGAGAGGGAGGAGACAAAGAGAGAGAGAGATACGAGGAGGTTGTATGAATGAGTTGAAGGTTGTAATCCATTCATTTTTATTGGAAAAAAAGGATGAATCACATAAAATGATGTCTCCTTTTTATTATTTCATTCTATCTTTTTATTTTCACATTAACTTTGATTTTATTACTAATAATTAGTATTATAACCAAAGGTTTATACGCATGATAAAACTCATAAAAAAGGAGGGCTCATGGTTCGAGTGGGAGAAATGATGGAAGAAATTTTCAGAGTTGAATTTTAATAGCTAAAACTACCAGTTATAAAAGATACAAATGAAAGATTATCTATATCATAAAATTATTTTTCTACCATTAGGTGGAACAATAGAGAAGCCAAAAATAATTAAAGATGAAGAATGGGATATTCTTAATAGAAAGGCATTGGGAAAAATATGGTTGTTCTTGGAAACATCAATGAATTTCAACATTTCAAAAGAAAATATCGTAGAGGGTTTGTTGATGGCATTGGATAAATTGTATGAAAAACCCTTAGCATCCAACAAGGTATTTATTATGAAGTATTTATTTAATATGAAGATGTCATAAGGTGTGTCTATTGCTAATCATCTAAATTAATTTAACAAAATCACCAATCGATTGATTTTTGTAGGAGTACACTTTGATGGTGAGGTTAAGGCTCTTTTATGTTAGGTATGTGTAATGGTTTTTGCATGAATAACTCCATGAATTGTAGCTTGTGTTAGGCATAACATGGGGGTCATAGGGGGAAACAACCCCACCTATTGAGGGGGTTTGCAGGGGAGCATTTCCTACCCATGAAGAAAATATATCGGGTGGAATTTGTTAGAAATATTGCGGGTGGGGGTGAATCAATATTTCTAACAATTTATATAACTTATGATTTCATCTCTAATTATATTAAAACTTACTTCATTAGTAGGATATTGTTTATAAACCATGAACAATATTAATTATAAAAGAAAAGAAATCATAAGAATGCTAAGAAAATCAACACATAATGACATCAATATTTTATGTGGAAACCTATGTGGGAAAAATCACTGATGTTGTTTTTTCTTTTTATATTTATAATAAAGAAAGTATTTTTACAATTTATGTACTGGTGTAGACTCTTTCCAACAAGAAAACACCTACATGTAAGATGCTACAACCTCCACCCATTCTCCAGATCCTATTGGATGGGAGCTATAATCCCTTGATCAAGTTTACTAGATCCTACTAGAAGGAAGCACTTACTTCCTCATTGAAGGCTCCAATCCTCAGCATCTTAGTGGACCACATTTCAAAATTTTCATACTATATATATCAATCAACCATAAACAAATGTAGGCCACCACCCACACTAACCATATACAAAGATACCAAATATTGAATCACTAAATGTCAAATAGATCAAACTAATATTTTAAGCCACATAATGTCAAGCCAAGCCTTATCAAAAACCATGTCAAACCCTAGAAATCCAAAATTGTCAAATTCCAAGCTCATCAATAATGTTTATATCAAGCCATCAACTCAAATACTCATCAATAAACAAATACTATAGTGCCAATATATCTAGAGCCAAGTCAATACACATCCATACACATCATCAAAATTGTCACTATTAACCAATTTACAATCTTATTAAAATCTCACCCATAAACTGTCAACTATAAAATTACAATCTCTTAAGTACCATGCACTCAACTAGGTTTTCTAATCAAGTCCAATCTCTAATATGTTCTTCCAATATGTATTTTCATATCCAAATAAACTATCTAATCAATCAGGCCATGTCAATTCATTAATATACTTCATAAGCCATCATCAAACATGTATCAGGGAGACTAAACAAAATCAAGTCAGACACATCAAAGTTCCATCATCATTCTCATAGGGCTAGAGGACAACCAACTTCAAGTAGAAGACAATAAAAAACATTATATAGATCGATATCAACCTTTGTCACAACGTTTATTCCTTTTCCAAATATATCTCAACTCTTCAATTCATAATTTGCAAGAATACTAGATCTCTGCATATTTTACATATGCTAGTGATCCATAACACATAAGACATAAGATAAGTCATGCTCTTATTTCTACAAAACCCTAGTCATCATTCAAGTGTCATTCAAGACATATAACCAAATGAGATAATCTCACTTCCAAGATTAAAATTATTACAGTAAGCACTTATGACTGTCACAACTCAAATAACAAAATCCTTTCAAACTACAAGAATTTAATATGATCTCAAGAGGCTTAGCCATTTTTTCCATTCATTAACTTCACTACAAACAAATCTCTAAACCTTGTAACGTATACTCATAGCACATGTATCTTCTTAAATAAATATCATCTCAATCACTAAACCATTTCTCTATCCACAAGGAGATCATAAAATTGTGTCAAGTCAACACAAATACTTGTCTTTGCATCAAACAACAATCGTGTCAATCATAAAATTATTCTAAAGGCTCTTCTAGGAATGGTTATCTAGATCTATGCCCTGCAACACCAATCAACAAAAGAAAAGGTAGATCCATAAGATAGATCATTGTTACTTCACATTTTCTTCATATAACTAAGAAGAATTAAGCATCTAATATGATCTCTCTACCAAACAAATCGTTGACATATCAAACTACATTATGATCTCTGCAACAAGTCATTATTCATTTATTCATCATTCTTAGAAATATAACCATCAGTCATCAACATGTTCATCAATGGATCTAGACTAAGAGAGGAAAGTTATCACACATTAGAAATATTCTTCCGCTATAAAAGTTAACTTTTGCAACAAATTTTATCATCCAGGCTTCAATAACTAGTTCATATCTACCATTAAAAAATATACTAATCCATGCAATGAACAAGAAAACCATTCAAATTTATCATCACTTTCTATTATATTTTGTCTCCTCTGTGAAACTTTGTGCATTCTTGTTCAAGAAAAACCAAACAAGTATCTTGTTGATGCACACGAATGCTCCAGATCGACCCTCTTTTTATAGCCATATAATTTCCAAATACCTCAAGCACAAACCAAGTATTTCAAATGCCATAGGAAATTAAAAGTAATGTATTTATTGTACTATGTGAAAACTACCCTGTGTGTACAAGTTTACGAGCAAAAGCCTGGTTTTGAACTTGGTTTTTTATTTTTTCCACCTGAAGGCTCAACCTCGTCCATAACACTAGAAACTATTAGGGTGAAATATTTCAGCTGCATGCACAACACTGGAAAATATCTGCTGAAGGATTTTATTGGAACACATGACACTCCATCCTAGCAGCTGGGGCAAAGTATAGGGAAAATCAATATCTCTTCATCTCAGAACTTCTCTCGACTGCTGGCACACCGTTTCTAGCATCTATACTCACTTAAAAACCTTTGCCAATATCTGTGAAACCTATGCAAATAGGTTAACCATCACAACCAAGTTCCACCACCAAGTTCACCTAGAATCCAACAAGTCAAGGGTTGGCATGAGTTCTAACAAGTCATCTATCCCCCCACACAACTTGCACAATCTATAACACCTTTGTACAAATTTCTAGCACCGCTATAAGTAAACCAAATAGGTTAGGACATCAATTAATTAAGTAGGAAATCAACATACAGAAATATCTCTCATGAACCAACATCTCATCATGAACAACCAATCAAACTATAATGAGGTTGACATCAAGGACAAATCATGATCCATAATGTCAATAATCTGCCTCTTTGGACTTGATGGAAACCTCCTACAAAGCACTAAGTTCTCTCTCCCCCTTTGACATCAATGGAAAAGGGTGGAACCAAAATGAGATAATTACTTCCTCTAACTTTTGTGACACTATAAGTCTGATCTTTTGATGTGAAACAAAGAACTCATCTAACCATGCCCCCCCTTAGAATATATGGGACCCTCTAGTGATGTGCGAAAAAAGTACAAGGCTTGTTGTAGCCAATACATGGTTTTTACTTCAACATGATTTTACATTTAATGATCATAAATTAATAATGGAACAATGATGATACATAAATAGGACCAATACATCAACATAGTGACTTTGAAGAAACATTAGGAAGCAACCAAAATCATGACATAGTGCTTACCTTTTGAAGCATATGAGATATTTATAGCCATGAGGTATAGAATAAATATGCCAATCATGCAAACCAACAAAAATATAGATAGAAACAACCCAATTGGAAATCATCATTAAGAAATATAAGAATATTGATCAACAACAACAATGAATTATAGATCAACATCAACCATGACATAGAGACAACAAAATTTATCTTCCAATAGAAAGAAAAGTATCAATATAGAAGAATGATCATAATAGAAATAAACATAGATTACATCAGATACGTAGTTCTTATGATAGTCATAATGAACCAACAGAAGCATAGGAGTTGCTCCCCCTAAACCTGTGTTGGTCTTTCATCACAAATATTGATCACAAAAGATGCATAACTCATCACATTCAAACATTAGATCAACAACCTGCAATAAATCAATGTTAGAAGCATAATGCCATCAATGAGCTTTTGAATCAATAAGTAGCTCCCCCTAGAAAAGTCATATCTTGTCATGTACATCACATATGAAAAATTAGTAGCATAAATCATCTACATATGAAATTATCATCAATGCAAGGTTCCTCCCGAGATCATGCACCACAAATCCTTTAGAACTGATTTTTCTATATTCACTTCTGCAGTCCTTTTAGAAATATTTTTGCCTCGATTTTTCTTGCGTACATACAATTTATCTGCATTTTTTAGTCCTTTTGTTTTAAATTCTCCAATATATTCTTATATAATCTTGCATCAAGTTGATGTAAATATGATTGCATTCCCTTTATCATCTATTTGGATTACACTTGTAATGTTTTGATTTATCCCATCAACCAATAATACATTATATACTTCTCTATTCTTAACAACAAGGTCAACATTACTAATTCCTAGTACCTTTGTAGATGAACCATTTCTAGGAATAATCTTACCACTCTTGTTTTTATTAAGAGAGATAAATTTTATTTTATTTCTAGACAAGTGAAGAGAGCATCCACTATCTATGTACCATTGATATTCTTCTTCAAATGTGCATAGAGTAAGACCACACCTTATTTGTTCTTCTTCCTTCTGCTTAATATGAGGAATGTTGGTGGATCCATCTTTCTCAGGGCTTTTGATAACAATATTCATGTCTAGTTTCTTGCTTTAGAGAGAGTTTATTTGTTGTATGCATGAGTTCATTGTCTTGTTCCTGCATTCTTTTCTACATGTCCAGAAAGGGATCAAGAGAATCATAATATTTCTATTTCATATTTCTCCTATTGCAGCCAATAGATTTGTGACCAAATATGTTTCATGTAAAACAATACCCCTAAAAGAAACTTGAGTACCTGGGATAAGAGTAAATATTTTCTTGGATATGAATAATATTCTTCTACAATTGACTGCAATGTGTCCATAGTTATGACAGATAAAACATCCAATATCATTGATCAAAGGAGAGACTTTACTGTTGATTCTATTATTTGGAGCAAATGATTTCCTTTGAAAATTAACTTTCCTTGGTAGTGGTCTAATTGACTTCTTAATTATTTAACTAGATTCTCAATGTTTTCTTTGTTATCCTCATAATTATTTGCATAGGATTTTAAATTAGATTCTCCCTTAACAGATTCATGAAAACCAAGGCTTTATTTTATGGAAGGGGATCTTCCAATATTAAGTAGATTGTCCAATATCTTGGTATGGAATTTCAAATGTTTGTATTTTTCCATTAAATTATATTTTAAAATACTTACCTCATCCTCCAATCTATGATATTGATCTTTCTTTTCCATATATTACTTCCACATTCCTTGTTCTATATTACTTCCTTCTTCTAGTTGCATTCTTAATTCAATAATATCTTCCTTAAGCCCAATCTATTTTTCTTCAAATAATTGGAGTATCTCTTCATTTTTTTTGTTTGAATTGTCCAGATTTGATCTCAAAAAGATGATCTCATCTTCAAGTCCTTCACAATATCGTCTTCTTTCATTAATTCGTTCAATTACTACTATTGATTTATCTTGAACCCTATTTTCATATACCTACAACTTATTCTCAAGATTGTTAATCTTTTTCAAAGTATAAAAAAAATTCCTTCTATGTTTAAGTAATTCTTCTAACCCGACTTCTTCTAAATCAGTAACTCTATCTAATATAAAAAGGGTCGTTTCATGATTTCTCTCATCATTTGACAAATTTTCTTTAGATGCATTTATTGTCTTAGGAACAACATTACCTATCAATTTACCTGATGAGAAATATTCATTTAAAGTTTTTATTTCTCCTTCCTGGATGATCTGAATATTCTTCCATACTTCCTTTGCAGTTCCATAATGCAAAAATTTCTCTAATATGGAATTAGTTATGTGTTGCAGCTGGAAGATTCCAACAAGGAATCAGGCATCATTGATGTGAAGTCCCAATTACACTCCACATTGTTTGGAGTAGGAGCCCCAACTAGAATATGAATAATTTCCAAAGTGGTAGTTTAAAATATGTGCCTTGCCTATGATAAACACATAGAATAGTATATACATGGATTTGGTGACAACAAGTGTATGAAATTTGTGAAGTATCAAATGTAATGCATCAAAAGGTTCCATCACATCGAAGGGAAATAAGTGAGCCCCTTTTAAGAAAGTATTAGTACTAACTTAGAAGAGAGCATGAGTAGAATAAAAGAATCATTAGTTAATGTGAAAAATAGTTCACAAGATAACAACGATCATATTAACATAAACAACACACATGCAACAAGATACATACTAAAGAAAATGAACTAGTTCATTAAAATTAACATAAGTAAAAAAAACATATCACAAATATATAAAGAATAGTCTTACTACATTTATGACATATACATGAAGGCGTGCTGGCTCTAAGATTTTATTATAGAGTGAGAGTTCCAATCATACAATTACATTGATAAGACACTAACCCCACTAGTGGAACATAATCCAACACTTGCTTCTCCAAAGAATGATACTCCTTCTATGCTAAACTAGAGAAGTAAAGGCTCCAAATATAAGCTTCCAAGCCTTTGGTTTAGAGCCCTTTACTTAAGTTATGGGGGTTTATTTATAAAAAATGAGACAACTCTTCATCTCCCTTTGTGACCTTTGAGCTACCTTCATGACTCTTTGACTTCATTTGTATTTTTCCTAACTAATGAATCTTCATATTCCACAACTAGCTCTTGGACTTCCACTTACATATTCTATTTCAAATACAATAATACAAAAACCCATATAGGACAAAAATGGGTAGTTCTTAATAATATAAACTAGACACATTAAGCTTGAGTTTGAGGAAACTCTAGCTCGACAACTTTGACTTGCAATTTTGTGGTTACATAATGATGCCAAGATTTATAATGTGTGATGGTGTCCTCAAAATTTGTTGGAAGGTTAGGCTAAAAGCAGACTCTAGCTTCCATCACATATGGGTAGATGGTTTTGGAGCCACTTTTCACTTCTTTATGCAATAAGAACAACTTCTTGTTTATCTTAGCAAGACCACCTATGTACTTATGTATGTTGAGTATGCTAACCTCCAAGTATTCTTTGGTAGTGATTTGCTTCAACTAGTTTAAGTAATTGTAATAGCCCTGGTTAAAAATCCATGTAATAAAGGTAATAAAGGAAAAATTATAACCATGGTCATGGGACACATATTCCAAGCTAAATGTTGGGCAAAAACTTAGTGACGAGGATCACTTGTGATTAATTATGGCTATGGAAATTGGAGAGTGGCATTAATTGGAATTTTATTTATGAAAATAATGGAAATTAGGAGAAAAGGAAGGTGAAAAGCCATAGGTTGCATGTGAGGAGGAAAATTAAGGAAAATAATGGAAAACTAAAGAAATTATAGGCCTCATTAATAAAAAGGCTTCTAAGGATTTTTCAGTTTTAGCTTCGAGCTCTCTATTCTACTCTCTCTCTCTCTCTCGTACTCTTGAACACTTAGATTTCTCTTGGAGCAATCTTGGAGGAGTGTGGCATACTTGGATTTTTGGAGCAATAAGGAAAAGGAAGAGCAGGAAAGCACAAGAGGACATCGAGATAAACAATGATAGTGGGTTTTTCTTGCAAGTACCAAGTTGCATGTATGATTTCCTTACTAGTTTTGGCATGCATGGCATATACATGTGGTTTCATGGTTATGATTTTTCATTGGAATGGAGGAATGCCTGGATTGACGGTGGATTTGCCTAACATTTCCATTTCCTGGATAGCCATGGTGTTGTGCGTATATTTCCTTTTATTTTCTCATTGGCTCTGATGTTCCTTATGGTTGTGGATTGAGTTACTAGTTCATGGAAACTTTGGTTGGAAAAATGCTCTAGAAGCCTTGTAACAACTTGGGTTGAATTACTAGTCCTAGAAGTCTTGATTGGAAAATCTCTCCATTACGGGAATATTGAGGTCTAAAATGGGTCTCATAAGTAAAAAATACAACCAAAATAAAATTTATAAGAACCAATAGTATTCAAGATGGTGATGTCAACCATGGAGGATGATTCACCATTTTTGGAGTAAAAAAGTAAAAATATTAAAAAAAATAAAAAATTATAAAATAATAAAACTATTTTTTCAACCCATATTTTAAACTTATCTCCCAAAGGTTTTACTCAAATTTTGAGTGGGATTACTTATTGGATGAAAAATTTAATTATTCATTTGAGTGCCCATGTTGCATATTTTCGATGAACCTTACTACACGAAAAATGAGAAATACATGAAAAAACATTATTGTAATCACATTTTCATGTATTTCTCATTTTTCTTGTAGAAAGGTCCATCGAAAGTATTCAACATGGGTAGTCCTTGGATGAGGAATCAAATTCTATATCCAACGAGTGTTGCCACTCAAAATTTGAGTAAAACCATAAGGAGATAAGTTGAAAATATGAGTTGAAAAAAATAGTTTTTTCGTTTTTCCCTCTAAAATTTGATGGTGTAATTTAATCTTATTTAATTATTTACACTATTATTTTATAATTTCCTTAGGAGTCCCATTTTATACCTCAAAATTCCCCTAATGTGCAAGCCCTTGGTGGGTTGAGTTACTAGTCTTGGAAGCCCTGGTTGGACAAATGCTCTGGAAGCCTGACAACAGTTGTGGGTGAGTTACTAGTCCTAGAAGCCCTGGTTGGAAAAAACACTCTAGAGCCCTGGATAGGTTGGGTAGAGACCAATTTGTTGATGGTTAGTGATGTATGACTATGAGGTGGAATCATTGGTTGAGGGTTGAGATGGTTTGACCTATGGAATCCCTCAGTTGGTTTTATCGGATTTGTTTCATGAGATTCCACATTCATGCTTGGAATATGGCACGGGGGTGATTGGATGAAAGAAATATTTGGTTCAACCAATCTATGGTCGGGTAGTACATGGAAGCCCTAGACCTAGTTTCATTTTTGATATGTTAATAAGAGCTTCTTTTCTTTTGGATTTGATAGGTAAATATAATTGTTCATATGTGTTTCTTATGGTTGTTATATCCTAGTTTTTTTGTTGGTTATACATTGGTTATGAGTATGTTTTATGACAGACTTTATGTATGGCTCTCAACATGTTTTTATTAAAAAATTAATAAAAAATGAATATATGACCTAATGGATGATAATGCAGCTATTTTGATAAGGAGTCAGAGCTTCCTTACGATTCTCAAATAAGTATGAGGCCCTTATGCTCATAATTATTTTTATGACTTGTAGAAGGTATATTTGTGATATGGTTGACAAAATGTTTGTCATTGCTAGTATGGGTCAAGTCAAGCCATTGATCAAGTGTTTTCATTAGTACCTTTTTTTCAATGTTATTTATAATTTCTAAAAGTTTCATGAAGTTCTGGGCAGTGTCCCGAGTTCTAGCCCTAAAAAAGTAGCACATAATCTAGGGTCACTAGCTCAAAACTAGCTGAAAAAGTCCACATTTTTTGGCATGCCCTTACTTTTGGAGTGATTGGAAGGTTGCAGTCACATACATGCCCTATCATGGGAGTAGCTGGGGGTCCAGGTCAGTGAAATGTCAAGTTGTCTAAGGGGTTGATCACTTGGAAAGGTTGGTTTTCTCCTGGAGGTTCTGTATCATGTATGGAAGCTCATAATTGTTTGGTTTGGTTGGTTCCACTTCCTTAATTGTACATGGAGTTCTGAATCACATCATAGTATCCTCTTGTCACATGTTTATCCTAGTGGACTGATTAAATTGGGTAAATGTGGGAGGAGGGTGTTACAGAGTGGTATCAGAGCATGGTTCACCCCCTGGATTGGATGGTTGGTGTGTCTTGGTCATGCATACATGTCAATTACATATGTGTTCCTTATGCTTGTGGTCTATGTGATTGTTGCTTATGCATGGCATTGCTCATATTTTTAGTGGTGTCACCATGTGAAAAATTGATGGTTTTGTTTTTGGATGTGGTCGTCATGAGTGCATGCTGGTTGTGCATTAGTCATGCATGTCAGTGCTTATATATTTTTGTGCATAAATTGACATGGTTTTAATTGTCATGCATGAGGTCGTGGTATGTGGTTGGTATGGCATCATGCATGGTAACTAGATGATGATTGAGATGATGTCTATATATTATGATGACTATGATTATACATGTATTGTGCTAATTTGGTTGATCTTGTAGACGATATATCCTCCCCTTAACTACACTAAGGTACATTTGTTTATTTATAATTTGGTTTAGTTGACATGATATACCTTGCAATAAGAGAAGAACAAAGATGACTAGCAATATGGTAGATTACAACTCATGCGATTCTCCCTATAGATCAAATGAGAAACATGATGAGGGATATTCTCTTGACATAAAAGAGAGTTTGAGAAGTTTGAGGCCTGAAATAAGGAGTTATAAAGAAGATAATGACTAAATCATTCAATCATAAGGGATACTTGCTAGGGCATAGAAGAAACAAGTAGAAATCGATGTGGTGATTCTTTAGATCCCGTCAGACTTGCAGAGACAGGGACCACTTAGATTCAGTCATGGGCGGGAGGATAGGAATAATGGAGCATATGGTAGCAGGTCACATGGTGGGTACAATTTGGATAGAGATCACATGGTTAGAGACGAAATATTATTGGATACACCTGATAGATGAGCTAGTGGACATAGGCTTTACTCTAGTTTTGGTTTAGACATGTATCATGGTCATCATCGTTATCATCCTTATAGGAGGAGTGATAGAGGATATTTGTAGGATGAGTTGAAGAAATAAAATCCACCTACATTTGATGGGGAAATGAAGAAGTCACAAGATCCCAAAGCATGGTTTCTTTGGATGAATAAGTTCTTTAGAATGCATGATTAATCGAAACAAATGATGGCTAGAATAAATACATTCAGTCTTAAAGGTAACACACATATCTAGCGGGAATATGTAAAGAATGTCATAGGTATTTATGAATAGTATTTGACTTGGAATGAATTTGAGAGACTATTCAGGAAGAAGTATCTATCAGAGAGATATATGATGATAGGAAAAAGAGTTCTATGAGCTGAAGATGGGATTTACAGCTAATGAGGAGTACACTAGCAGATTCCTAGAGTTACTAAGGTATGTGCCTTACCTCAAGGAGGAAAAGGCCAAGATTCATAGTTTCATCAGTGGGTTTCCTATAGCATTCAAAGACACGATTGAGTTTCATGAGCCTAGATCATTGGAGGAGGCCATCTAGAAGCTAAAGCATTGTTTTGAGAAATCAAAGCGTAGATCTGAGACTAAGTTGGACTGAAAAGGTAATGAAAAGAATAAAGTAAAATGGGAGAAGAAGAGAACATGAACTCAAGATTAAAGTAAAAAGAGAATGCAACCCTTCATAAAAAGTTCAATACATTTGATATAGGACAAGGATTCTGATCTGAGGAGTAGAATAGGGGTGATGGTTGGAATCCCTTGTAGTTTTGGACTTGTGGAGGAGAGCATCGTAGGAGATATTGTACACAAAATTAGGGTGGTAGAACATATATATATAGTGATTAGGAGGCATAGACAGTGGGAGATGTTGGAGAAATTATTCCACAAATCTATGCAACATTAAAGAATAGGCTGGAAGATAACCAAGCATCTATTATTGAGATGAATGATAATATTTGTGATCAAGTTGTTTCTATTTTGATTTACCTTGGATCTAATTATAGATATGTTAATCCTAACCTGGTGGATAAGTGTAGTTTGAATAAAGAATTTCATGCATAATATTGATTTGTGCAGTTGGATACATGTACAAAGAAAAGAGTTCATCAATGGGTAAGAGCTTGCGAATTTTATTTGAATGGTATGCCTACATTAGCACATTTGAATGTATTGGTGTTGGGATCATACAATATGTTGTTGGGTATGGACTGGTTGTATCTTCATAGAACCAAGGTTGAGTACTATGACAAGGATATTGAGTGCCTGGATGAAAATGTGGAATAAAGAGTCTTCTAGGGTAAGAAGAAGGCAACATCAGTTAGAATGGTGACAAATATGCAAGTGAAGTGCAATTGTAGGAAAGGTTGTTTGTTATTCGTAGTGCATATTTCCATGAAAAAGGTAAGGAAGTTGAGGATATGGATGTCTTGATAAGGTATCCAGTTCTAAAAAGTTTCAGGATGTGTTTCTACCAGAGATTTTAGATTTTCCACCTCACAGGGAATTAGACTTTTCTATTGAGTTGGTATTAGGGGTAGCACCAACATCAAAGGTTCCTTACAGGATGAGCACACTAGAGTTAGTGGAATTGAAGTTATATTTGAAGGAGATGCTTGAAAAGGGATACATTAGGCCAAGTGTATCACCTTGGGGGGTCATTAGTGTTGTTTTTGAAGAAGAACGATGACAATCTCAGGTTATGCTTTGATTACAAGTAGTTGAACAAAGTGACCATTAAGAACAAGTATCCTTTGTCAAGGATTGATGACTTATTTGATCAATTGAAGGGAGAAGCAAGTTCTCAAAGATTGATCTAAGATCAAGGTATCATCAAGTAAACATTAAGGAAGAGGAAATTTACAAGACAACTTTATGGACCAGGTATGGCCATTATGATTTCATTGTAGTTCCATTTGGTTTGACTAATGCTCCAACTACTTTTCTGTATTTTATAAATAGTGTATTTTGTACTTATCTGTACAAGTTTGTTACTGTTTTCAATGATGATATATTGGTGTATTCTAAGAATAAGGAAGAACATGTCAAACATTTTGTAGCAGTATTGATATTACTGAGAGAGCATTAATTGTATTCTAAGATCAGTAAATTTAGTTTCCTTCAGAAATAGGTACATTACTTGGGAAATGTGGTTTCCAGGGAAAGAATAACAGTAGGTCCCAAAAATATAAGGTCTATGATGGAGTGGGAAACTCCTAGAAATATGGATGAGGTAGGATCATTCATGGGGCTATGTTGGGAATAGTCCAACTTGGACTAGGTTTTGATGAAGACTCTACATTTTGGGGAGCGAATTGAGACGTAAAGGATGCAAAAAAGTGCAAAGTGGAACATGCAATAGAGCAGTGGAGTGTCATTATGGGCTACACACTAGATATACTACATGTTATATGGGCTTTAGAGAAGGTTGAAACCTCTCCATTTTTGTAAAATAATATTGTTTTGTAAATGATGAATGGTTTTTTACCATAGTAGCTTGTATTAGGGGAGTCCACAGTATATGGACCATGGTATTGTGATGGTATATCCCTCGATGTAATAGTATATATAGGGATGAATAATAACTAAGGAGATAGTCTTGAAGAATCACATGATATATTGAATGGTTGTATCTTTGTGAATTGTGGTTTTAAGCAAGAAGGTAAGGCTCTGTAGATGAGTGCATAGAGGTCTAATTCCATATCTGAGTGTGTGGATTGCCTAAAGCTGAGTGCACAGGCCAAGAACTGTTTGTTGTACACATTCTCTATTATAAGCAACGGTTATTGTGGACATACTCCCACATTGAAATGAACCACAGTAAAATATGTGCCTTCATGTGTATGTTTACTTATTATCTGTTGTACATAGCAGTTGCACTTTATTTTAGTACAATGAATTTTTACAGATGTATATGATATGTTTTAAGTGATGAATGTAATATGGCTAGGTAAGAATGAGAAGTAATCTATGTATGTTAAGGATAAAAGAAAAATAAAAAAAAATACCACATCACAGCATCCCTCAAGGTTGCAAAAACCTAGTTTTGTATCCTCACATAGTCACTTCGTGTGAGACTGTGATCTATTTGCATGTTGTTACTGAAAGGGCCAGTGACTAAGGGTTTTTCTGGTGTGGAGTAAATAATCAAACCTAGTTCATCCCATCCTAAATCCAACAATTGGTTTTGTTGTCGGGACTAGGATCTATTTGAGGGATATGTTTATCTGGCATCTGCTGAAGAAGGAAATTAAAGATTGGGTGGAACAAAAGGAAAGAGAATTTGCATATCAAGAGAATAAAAGCCCTCATTTATCATCTAAAAGGTGGTTAAAGAAGTATATTTTTTTGAATATCAATATGAAATTTTCTTTAGTTTCTTTCATGTTGAGTTGTACGGGTGGATATCAAGGTTGACCAAATTTTACATAGTATTTTGTCATGCCTCCTGCACTTCCTTGTGTCATACCCTGAAGTGCCCGAAACATGGAAATCATGCAATGTACCCATCCTGATATTCATCTTGTATCCTCCTTGAAACACTGATGGAAACATGCCTTGAGCCTTCCCTGAATAAGTGAGCTCTAAAATCCTAATTTTAGGATCAACGTGACCTTGACATTGGTAACTCATGTTGAACACAAGTTGCACCATACAGGACTCGCACTGCCAGTGCACTTTATACTTGGATACTCACATTGATCCCTAAAAGGAAATTTTTCCCAAAGAGGAAAAAAAGCTTCATGATCTAGAAGCTTCCAAAATGATGATCTGGAGGTTTTTTGATGTAGATGTGGTTGAATTCTCCCAATATTTCCTTTTAATATTATCCCTATGAGATACATCCTTGATATGAGGGCATTCTCCTATATTTGAAGATATCCTAAATCCCTTTCCCTACCTATATATTCATTCTCTCCCATTCCCAAATGGTTGGTCTTTGGTTATTGACACCCTTATGCTAAGATAATGCCTAAATTCTACTTATTTTGGCTTGGAGATGGAGTGCTTGGAGAGCTTGAGCTTGGACTTGGACATTCACTCAAGGAGAGATTATTAAAATCAAGGCTTGGTTGTATGCTTCCACCTTTATTTCATTAATATATACAACTATTGGTTCATTTCCATAAATTTTTGTGTTAATGAATCATTTATCTTAATGCTCCTTTATCTATTAAGTAGGTTACTTTCGATTACAGTATGTGTACTTGTATGCTTTGTTGTGTCTTGATATTTTGTGCAAGATTTCAAACATTGTAAGTAGTAGGACCGAGCCTGTGACACAAGTGATTCAAGGTCTTCAACAAAGGAGGACATTATAACATTAGAATGAGGTAGGCCATCTTCCTCTTCTCTCATTTCAATTGTCATTTAGGAAAGTGTCCTTGCAATGTTATGAAACTAGCTCACAGAAAGATAGAAAAGATAGATAAACACCTTAGAAATAAGCCTCTTCGAGGGGTCAACCTCCTTGACATTACACAAATGAACAATTCTTGGATGATACAAATGACAATACCTCCTTTCTATATATAGGAGTCTAAGGAATCATAATATAATCAGAGTTGACATAACAATAATAATATAAGAGCACAGTAATATGGGCTTCTATGGGGCATAATAATAACAATATGAGGATGCTTCTGTATAAAATTCTTATCCTCCCATGCAGAATCTTCAGTGGATAATTTCTTCCACTTGATGAGATACTCTGAAATTAATAGATTTCGTAGTTGTCGGGCTCTTGTTTCTGTGACTGCTCCATGTTCCAATATGATTTTTCCTTCCTCGTCAAGTTCTAGCAATACCGTTTGAACTGGGACCTTCTGCAACTTTTGAATGAGTGGCCACACTTCTTGGTACTTCTTCCATTCATCCCTTGCTTCATTTATCTAATCTGGTTGTGTTGGCATTATGTTTTTGGTATGGTTATAGGCTACAGATGTTGTACTTGATGGCAACACCCATGGCAAGGGCTCTCAATATGATGAAAATTAAGAAGTACGCAGGAGAACAGTTCAGAAGATGCGTACCCGCAGGTACGCTGTGCAGGGACCACGTCCAGACACGCAGGTTACCTATTCATGAGGTGCGTACCCCCAGTGCACACACTTCAAGGCAGTAAAGCGCGCACACGTGGGGTTCCTTATGTTTAACCCTTAGTATTTAGCCGACGGTATTGTGATTATCATGGTTCTGGCCCGTGGTATTGTTTTATTTTATTATTATTATTGAGACCCATGATCCTTGATTTGAGGAAGAGCTTGCCTATATAAAGCAAAGGAGATCATTTGGCTTAGTATGCTTTTGGGTTG
>APFE030542827.1:62952-81732 GCA_000404065.3 Pinus taeda | reverse complement strand
AATCAAGCTGGTAGTCTCGGTTTTGAGATCCAGTGGGAAATCTCTGTGTATATGTGTTTTATGTGTTATGCTCTCGCATTTTTATTTTTTCCTGTGATTTAGAATTCGTATGCAGGTAATTTCTGTACGGGGTTAAAACCTACAATTAGAAGGCTGAATTGTTCTGAGTTGTAAGGAAGTGCTGCTAGTTTCAGTATTGAGGTGAGAGCATTGTGATATTGTTGGTGTGTTCTTGATGATTCATGAGGTGAAGAAGGCTTGAAGCTGGGAGGATGGCACTGAATCAGACTTCTTATGGGTTGTAATTCTCCTTGATATCAATAAAGTTCTTCAAGGGTTTTCCCAATTGATTGTGTTAACTGTAAATGCATTCATTTGTTTATCATATTTCTGATTCTATGATGTTTATGCTGTGATGGATCATTACTTTCTATAGCTGTGCAGGTACTCTCCAAGCGTGTTAAGTACAGGGAAGAATTACGGGATCGGCCAAAGGAGAGGGAGATCAAGCAAGGATTCAAGCGAAGGTTACAGGTTGGTCTTCATAATCTCTTTCTTATCTATCACTCATAGGAAAGATATTGAATTGCTTTAAACTGTTGTTTCTATGTTAGCTACCAAACCTAGAGGGTTATTCGTTCGACAAGACACTAATTCTCCCAGAAACTGATAGCCTGTTGGAAAGATCTCTCTGATGACTATGATGGAAAAGACGATTTTACAAAAAAATCGTTGGCTATAGATTTCCAAAAAAAACGTCGTTTAGGGCCTCAAAATGGCTCCGGAAGATTAGGACCTGAAAAACTGCTAAAAATAGTAAATTGTGCTACAATTAAGGAAACTGAAAAATTGAAAGATGCAATGGTGGGGGTCCAAGTGGAATTGGTGGGTGGCCACCAATATCCACTTGGATCATTCCTCCCCCCTTAGGAATTAATGGTCCCCATTGCGTTGAGTTCTTCCATGAGATGAGGAAACTTTTGCTAAACTTGGTCCCTGGTGAGCCACTTGCCCTAGTGAAGGAGTTGGCCTACTTTGACAACTCGATACATTTGGATATTCTGTTAGCGAGTGTGCTTGATCTATGTGTCCATGATCTGATCAGTTGCAGCTTGTTCCATGCAATCTGGATTTAACTCTGTGGGTGTGAGTTGTTATGCAATGTCAGATGTGTCTAGTAATGGTGGAAAGTATGGCCGAAGGTGGTCCACATTGAACACTGGGTGGAGGCCAAGGAATGGGGGAATGTTGATCTCAAATGCATTGTCTCCCACACCCTTGGTAATGGTATAAGGATCATATTGGAGTGGTCTAAGTTTCCGATAGGCTCTGGAAAGGTGTTCCTTTTGCAAATGCAACCAGACTTTGTTGCCCACCTGAAACTTGTGTGGCACCCGATGTTGATCATGTCACTTCTTGTACTTGGCATTTGATTTCTCCAGAATTTCATGGACCTGCTAGCGAATATGTTGGATGTGCTCAATGAATTTGTTTTCCTTATCTGTTTTAGATTGGACATGAGCCGAATCTACGTGAGTAGCTACAAGTGGCATGGCCACATCAATGGGTCATAGTGGCTGGAATCCCAAGCCCACCTGAAAAGGGTTGTAGCCAGTCAAGCTTTGGAGAGCCCAGTCGTAGCTTTTTTAAACATAGGGGAGGCTCTCGTCCCATGTGCGTGGATGCTTTGCGTTGTACATGCGCAAAATGTGTACGATCATCCTGTTGACAACCTCTGTCTGGCCATCAGTTTAAGGATGGAACATTGTGGACTTAGTGAGTTTGGTGTCCACATCGACCAAAGACTGGACTAAAATTTAATGAGGAACCTACTATCCCGATCTGGGATGATAGACTATGGGATCCCAAAGTGTACCCACACTCGTTCAAAGAATATTTTAGTAGTGGCTTCGGCTGTGATATTCTTCTTATAGGCCGCCATAATGGCCATCTTCGAGAACCTGTCAACGACAACAAAAACAAAGTTGTTTCCATGTTTAGTGGAAGGAAGGCCTGACATGTAATCCATGGAGATGGATTCCCAAGGTCGACTAGGGGTAGGCAACGGGGTATAGAGGCCTTGCTTCTTAATGGTCGGTTTGGCAATGGCGCAAGCAGTGCATGATCTGATGTACTTCCTGACATCCTGTCGAAGATTCAGCCAACAGAAATACTTTTGTAGTACAGCCACCATTTTCTCAACCCCAAAATGCCCAACAGCCCAACTGTAGTGTGCTTCCCAAATCATCTTGGCACACTCACTTGAAGGAACACAAAGGTGACCCATGTGGCATAACAGGGCATCCTAGAGGTGAAAATCTGTAACATGCTGACCCTCCAAGAGTGTCTGGTATGTGTGTCCGAATTCTCGGTTGCTTTTATAGAGAAGTGACCAATCAGAAGTCTTGTGCCCATAAGAGTTGAGCACTGTGGTTAATGCCATGATCGGTGGTCGACTGAGGCAATCTACAACATTATTAGTGCTTCCCTTCTTACACTTGATATTCAAATGGAACTGTTGTAGGTATGTGTATCACTTCTGATGGCGATCATTTTTCAATTTCCCTTGGGTCTGTATGAACTGCAGGGGTTGGTGGTCTGTGTGGATGACAGTTTCCTTCCCCAAAATTTAATGCTTCCATTATTGGTAGGCCTGCACAATGGAATACATCTCTTTGTCATAAGTGGGATACTTCCGGACTGTGTTGGAAAGTGTCTCACTGTGATATGCCACTGGATGGCCGTGTTGAGTAAGGACTGCCCCAATAGCATAGTTAGAGGCATCTGTCTCGACCTCAAATGATTGTTGCAATTCTGGTAATGTGAGCACTGGTGTCAAGTAGACGCGATCTTTCAACTCTTTGAATGCCTTATGTTGAGATTCAGACCAAAAGAATTTTTCTTTCACTCCTCCCTTGGTTACTTGACTCAAGGGCCAAGTGATATGAGAAAATCCCAACATGAACCTGCGGTAGAAGTTGGCAAGACCTAGAAAGTTGCGGAGCTCTATCAGAGTGGTTGGAGATGGCCAATCCCAAATGACTTGGATCTTTGCTGGATCCACATGCACTCCCTATTCATCAATAATTTATCCCAGATACTGAAACTAGGTCATGCGAAAAGTTCATTTCTCCAAATTAGCACATAATTTGTGTTGTCGCAGTGTTTGGAGAACTTGTTGGATGTGGTGGAGGTGCTCTTCCCAACTCTAGCTAAAGATTAGGATTTCATCCAATTATACCACTACAAATGAGTTGGTGAATGGCCACAATATGTCATCCATTAGTCTCATGAAGGTTGTAGGAGCATTTTTTAATCCGAAAGGCATAACGAACCATTCGAAAAGGCCCTCCTTGGCTTTGAAGGCAGTCTTCCACACATCGGAGGGTTCGATTGGTACCTGGTGATATCTTGACTTCAAATCGATCTTGCTAAAATATTTTCCTCCCTTCAGTTGGTCCAGGAGGTCATCAATCTATGGGATCGAGTACCTATTACAGACAGTGATCTTGTTCAGTGCCCGATAGTCAATACAGAGTCTCCAAGTCCCATCCTTCTTCTATACCAACATGATTGAGCTCCCATGGGGTGATGAACTCGGATGGATGTGACCTTTCTGCAGCAGCTCTTGAATCTACCTCTTGATTTCATCGTTCTTCATAATGGAGAGCCGATAGATTGGTCCATTAGGCAGTGGTGCACAAGGGGTTAGATCGATGGAGTGCTTGACCTAACAGTGTAGAGGAACCCCTGCGGGGGAGTGAAGATTTCCTCGTACTCCTCCATGACCTTGTCCATCTATAGTTTTTTTGTGGAGGGGCCCTATCTAGAGGTCGTGGCCATTGTTTTCTTCTTTCCTTGAGGGTGTATCATCAGGAAAACAAATTTCCTGGTTTTGGAAATGAGCTTACTGCATTGTTTTGCAGTAACCAAAGAGATGGCAGTAGGTGGTGCTACCTCCGATATCCTGTACAACTTATTTCCCAAAGTAACAATAACAACATGGGGCCTTGATTCATACACAAAATTTCTCTTCGAAAAGTATGGTTGTCCTAATAATATATCACAAACTTCAAGGGGAGCAATGTCACACAATACCTCATCCGTGAAGGGCTTGATGTTGTATGGAAGGTGACACTGTTGGCTTATGCGAAGATCTCGTCCTTGGTGAAGCCACCTGATGGTGTACGGTTGTGGATGTGTTGTGGTCAGTAAGCCTAGCCGCTTAACGACCTCTGTCGAAATGAGGTTCTTTTGGCTCCCACTGTCAACAATGAACTGTAGTGGGGAGCCCTTTACCCACATCAAGAAGTGGAAGAGACACTCCTCCTCCTCTGGATCTTCGGGTTCCTCCTTCTAGATCTTCGTGGTGGCAACAGTGGCATTGGGCTCCGCATCGATAATCTGCTTCCCTTTGTCATTCCCCTTGTTAGGTTCTAACTCAGAGTCAGAACCTGCATCTGATTCTAAAGCCTTTAGCTCGGCCACTAGTGATTGCTTGGCTCAACACTCACTTGTGTTGTGAGTGGAGCTCTTATGGAACTCACACCACTTTCCCTTGTCCTTTTTCGGCTTCACGGAACTGTTCTTTGCTTGTAGATTTGGCGGGTTGTCTTGGACCACCCCGCCTTAGCTTTGTCTTTTATTCTACGGTTTGGGGGCACCTCGCCCTTGCTTCAGATTCGCAGATCCAAAGTCTCGCTTCTTCTATTTAAACTTTTGCTCGACCTTGACGACATCTCTATATGTCATGCCGAGTGAGGAGATGTTTAGGAATTATATTTCTTCATGGATGTACTTGTGCAGGCATCTGTGGTATTTGAGTACCAAATGCTGCTCCAAATCCTTGATACCCAACTTTGTGCAAATGGTATGGAAAATATTGGTAAACTCTTACATGTCTTGGTCCTTTCCCTGCCACAACGTGGTCCACTTTATGTATTGATCCTCGTAGCTTTCGAAGGGGTAGTACTGCTCCTTGATGGCATCCCAAAATGAATTCCAAGTGGGTGTGGCTGAAAATAGTGAGTCTGTACTTTCATCCTTCTTCTCAGAGTAGGTTTCCCACTAGTCCTTGACGTGGGGGTCTGCTTTGAGAAGAGAAAAAATAATTTTTTCTCGACTAGAAAAATCATGAACAGAAAAATAACCCTCTAACACATTTAACCATTTATGATGACATTTATGTCTATCTGACCCTCAAATATGGGGATTTCAAAATTAACTTGTACGTTAAATGGTGTGGTGTTTCCAGAGTAGCTGTTGGAAGTCGATGCGTCACCCCTAGGTAGCCGCTGAAGGATCTGGGCAAAGTTGTCCATCATCACATTCCTTTGTCACTTGAGGGCTTCTTTGAGCAAGATTTTGATAGGATCTATTGCCCCCTCATCTTTCTTTTCATCTGCCATGGGAGGCCGTCGGGATTTGCGAGGCTGCTCTTGCAAGGGTTCGACTAGTTCAAGCCCTAACTCCTTATATCCCGACCTCGTTGGGGACATGCAAAGAAAAACAGATTAAAAAAGGAGATTTCTCTGATACCACTGATCCAGATTTAAATAGGAACGCAACAAATTACAAATATAACCATAAACACAGAGATGCAGCGGAAATAATACTTCATTTCATTAATGTAAAATACTAAAATATGCTTACAAACATAAATGGAAAGACACCAGTTAGGGCGATGGTAACTTATCTCTGAGAAGAGATGTGGAGCCTACATGCCTGTGAACTGAACTAAAATGAGGCTCAAGGGCCTTTTTATTATTTAACAATAAGAGCAAACCCTAAACAACCAAATCCCTAACCCGAGGAGATGTAACACCAAGAGTTAATGGGCTTCGTTGGGGTGAGTTGGATAGCCAACTTCCCGAGGTCATGACTTGGTCATATTATCTCCGTTTGACACACATGATAGCCCATTGGAAAGATCTCTATGAGGACTATGATGAAAAATATGATTTTAAACAAAAAATCATTGGCAATAGGTTTAAAAAAAAATGACGTTTAGGGCCTCAAAACGGCTCCGGAAGTTTAGGACCCAAAAAACTGCTAAAAATAGTTAACTGTGCTACAATTAAGGAAACTAAAAAACTGAAAGAAGCAATGGTGGGGGCCCGGGTGGAATTGGCGGGTGACTACCAATATCCACCTAGATCAATAGAAGACCTAGAACCCTAAAAAGATAATCAAACTTCAAACACACTTAAACCAAGTTAAGAGGTGATTGCAATCAGACAAGAAAAAGAGTCAACTCAAATCACACTTGTAGATTACTGGGAAAAGGCAAAAAGAACTGAAAATCAAAAGACAAACCCTAAATTTCTTTAAATTCTACTATCATTGCACTTGTTAAGAGAAAAGTAGCGATCGTTGCTACTATAATCAATAAACCCGTGATATCATCGCAACTATCAGGGAAAAAGACATGATGGGCGAGAAAAATAAAGAAAAAACACAAAATCTTCAAGAAAAACTCAAATAAACAACCTTCAAGCATCTACTAGAAAGTGAGACTAACTACAAACAAGCAATGAAGTCTAAGAATGAATGGTTGATCAAATTCATCAAAAGACAAGGTGAATAAATGGAAGGAAAGGATCATAGACCCCCCAGTGGAGTCACCATTTTGTTGACAAGGTTAATCCTCTATGTGGATAGAGAGGATCCCTCTAGATCAATGAGTGGGTCTAGAAACTAAAGTAAATATCAACAAGACATCTTCCTAGGTTACAATTGAAACTAAGAACGAAAGAGATGGCCTGCCTTGTTCTGATGTTATTCTGATTTCCTTTGTTGAGGACCCTGAACCACTTATGTCATGGGATTATTCCTATTTCTATCAATGTTTATGTACCTGCACAAGTGATCAAGAGACAACAAAGCATGCTAAAGCCAATAGCAAATCCAATAACAACCAACTTAACTGATCAAGGAATGTCAAGCTAAATAATACATGAACATATATATTTTGGGAAGATGAACTAGTAGTTGTATATTATTAGGAAATAAAGGGAAGCTTACAACCAAAGCCTTGATGTTGAAAGGCTCTCCTTGAGTGGTAATCAAAGTCCAAACCAAGAACCCTCCAAGCACTCCTCCACCAAGTCTAATGAATAGGATCTAGGCACAAGCTTAGCATAAGGGTGCAAATAAACATAGACCAACCATTTGGGAATGGGAGAGGATGAATTTATGGGCTCGGAGAGGGAGTTAGGACTTCTCCAAAGATAGGATTAGGCCCTCATCTCAAGAAGGTAGCTCACAGGGATAAGACCAAGAGGCCATATTGGGAGAATTCGACCTCATCTATGCGAAACAACCTCTAGCTCGCCGCTCTAGAAGCTTCTAGATCACGAAGCTTATCATCTTCTTTGGAAAAATTACCTTTTTTGGATCATCACGGGTATGTAAGGGAACAAAGCAATGCCATCATTGGTCAAGTACAGTGCAACAGGCAACCATCATTGTTTTAAGCCTCAAAAGAGAAATGATCCTTATTTTAGGGTTTTAAGAGCTATTTCTTCACGGAAAGCTCAAGGCATTTTCCAAACAAAGTCTTAGGAGGGATCTGTGTTGTATACATGGATGAGTATACCATATAATGATTATGTTTTGGGCACTTTGAGGTATGTCACAGGGAAGTGTAGGAGGAGAGAAATCAATAGATTTGAGGAAATAAATAACAAGGATGTACCACTGCCCAGAGTTTGTTGTTGGAAAATAGCCATTGGTGTTGTGTGTGGAGCATGATTGTTCAGAGGTCTTTGTTTCAACCGGATGTATACCCCAGGAAGTTTGTACACCCCTCCATGTGGGGGGGGTGTGGAGGGGACTTGTCCCCCCCACGGGGGGGTGTGGGGGGGATTTGTCCCCCCCGCGGGGGTCCGGGGGCCAGCGGTCCCCCGGCGGGGGCTCGGGGGTAGCGCCCCCAAAGCTAAAAATAGATGTAAATTTGCCTTGTAAAAGTATAGTAATTTCTAGCCAATCTGGGTCGTTCATTAGGCGGATGATCTGACAGTAGAACTTATGTTTAGTTTAGAGTTTTTTGCCCTAGAAGGCAACCCCTCTCTTTGTATGAGGGCATTGTATTTGAGGCTATGTAATAGATGTGTATTCTATGTGTGAGCGAGAAACAAAGAGGTGAGACCGTGAGAGAAAACAGAGGATATTACAGCATATTTGTTGTAGGTTGTGTCTCTTAATTTTGCTGGATAATAGAAAGGAAGGACTGGCTGTTTGGGGTGGACGCAGCCCAAACTGGGTGAACCACGTATATCTATGTATCTCTTGTTTTATGCATTTTCTGTGTTTATATTTCTACAATATTTTATGTGTTCCATTGCTCTGTAATATATAATTTTCTAACAATTGGGAAATAGTCGTTAGGTAACTTGTTATGTAATAAATAAATATTTAGTTTCAATATTTTAAAATGATAAAATTAAATTTAGTTATAAAATAGTTGTTGTGTAATAAATAAATATTAAATTTTGATATTATAAATGGAATACTAGAATTAAATATTAATTTTTAGAGCTAATTAATATTAACTATTGTAGTAATATAGTCTAGAGATAATTAATAATATAGTTTGTTAGGGTTTGACTTATAGTAATAGAAACTAGTTGTTATGAAGTAATATTATTTAGAAATCACAAGTTAAATGTTTAATAGTAATGTCATCTATAAATAGTTAGTTTAAATAGTGTAGTGTGTTAGGGTCGACCCTATCTTTTATTGATTGGAACAATATTTAATTTGTTAGTAATTTTATTTTATTAATTATTATTATAATCTTATAGATGGATTGTAATATTTAATCCTATCAATAATGTACCGATGGTTTAATATTATTATAGAGAATAATAATAATATTAGATACATTATTTTAATATAATTCGATATATTAATTTTTATGATAATATTTTAATATAATATCAATAAAATAAAAAGACTAGGAAAACTAATCACATAAAAATGGAGGATGGCTGACGATAAACTGATGGTATTTCTATTATATTGATATTATAGAGATTAATAATATTAAAAATTCATATCTTAATATTTAAATGCACTTATAATACAATATATTGATTAATAAGATATAATAATTTTAATATATTATTTTAATATATATAAAATAAAATACTATAATAGGAAGGAGGAAAACTAATCACATTAAAAAGGAGGAAGGCAAAAGATAATATTAGATCAGAGATATAATTCGACAACAAACAAAGAAATTAAAGAAAATTAATGCGGGATCGAGGGGGAAAAACTAGAAGGCGAGAAGGAAAACCCAGCAAGAATAGAAAGGGGAAAGGAGAGGGAGGGGACGAAGGGTCAAGAGGAGAGAGCTAGAATCCATCTTTTATTTAATTTTCAGCCATCATCCCTATTGAGGTTTTTGGCATGCTTCTCAATTACAATCACTTCTCTGAGTTTCCTGTGGTGGAAATGATCAACCCTAGCAATGACTTTGGAATATTCAATGCAGACATGGTGTTTTGATTTCACAGAATGCTCAACAAGGGCTGATGTGTGAGAGCGACTATGTCTAATGTTAGTCGCATGTTCACTGATTCTCTAATTAATAGACCAACATGTCTCTCCAATTTAGGGGGTACCACAGGAGTAGGGAATAAGGTAGACCCCTTTCGTGTCTTTCGGGTCAATAGGGTCTTTAATGGATTTAAGGGAATTTTTAATGGTTTGGAGAGGTTTGAAAGAAGAAGAGACATTCATCTTTTTAAGAATATGGGCAATCTTATCTGTGGTCCCCTGAATATACGCGAGATGAACCTTAGCGATAGGATCATCACAGACGAGCTTTAGTCTAGGCACTTTGTTGGCTTAGTGAAAGGCCTTGAGGCTCTCAGACCTGCTATACCCATTATTTTGAAAAACTTCAAGAAATGTTTCTGCTTAACTTGATATAGTTTATGCAAATCAAAATTACTGGATATTCCTCTACACAAGTTGATATGTTATAAGTTATTACTTATAGACTAGATTAAAATGGAGCATACTTCTGCTCAAGTGAGATACTATACTAGCATTGTTAGCTCTGCTATGCAACACTGACTTTCTAAGGTCAGAAAGGAGCATGGTCTGTTTGGTTATGTCCAAAAAGGGGCCTCATATTGGTCATTCTTCCCTTTCTTCCTCCTACCCCACTTACTCTCCACCACCTCAGTTTCCCTATTTACCTCCTAAACCCGACAATGTAACCCCCTTTGGCCTTAGCCCCAAGCGCAAAACCCCAAACCAACCATAAAACCTTACCCATATGCCCTCACACGCTGATAAACCCTTCATCACTTTCCCATCGTTGATCATTCCCCGATAATCTAACGGCCCACATCACACCTTATAAAGGTGACTCGTTCGACCACTCTCTACCATCAAATCATCTCCGCAAAGATCTGACGGTCTTCGCATTCATCGCACCGGCAATTTGATCGAGCGATAGCGCGCAATGAGAGTGGTTTTTCTCTCTCATCCGCTGCCACGTGTCGATCAATGAATGGAATCGCTCGGCCCCAGGATTTTACCACTTAACGCCCGAAAGTGGTGCGATTAAAACCATTACTACCCGACCAAACCACCCCCACCCGTTAAACGTCCGTGTAGCTCCGTAGCCCAATGACCGTCCAATCTGTCCACTGAAGATCCAACAGCTCTAACACACCCCGCTCCCACCTTAGCCGATAGCCTCTTTCAAGCCATCTCTTCCATTCATTTCTCCGATCTGAAGGTCATTTTTCTCGCTCACCCAAATCGTCCACCTACCCACGCATTCCATGTCCTCTGACCATTTTGTTGCCCGAAGAAGGAGATGACCAGCTCTACCAGCATCAATCACAGTCAGACCCCCAACAACCATATTTAACAGAAAGCATGGCCAAAGGAGAAAAGGACATAACATGACTCTGTAACTTATCCAAAGCCTTGATGGAGAGGCTAGAAAGTGGTTCAGAGAGCTGACCCTTAGGTCTATAGCAGACATTGAAGCATTAGATGATGTGTTTTTAAAGCATTGGGGAGATAAGAAAGACATGCTATATTACCATACTGAGTTTGGTAACTTGAAAAGGGAGAATGGGGAGTCATTATCTGACTTTAATAAAAGATTCAATCATATGTATAGCAAGATACCAGCTGAAGTGAAGCCTACACCCACCTCTGCCAAACTCACCTATGCCAATGCCTTTGATTCTGATTTCTTCCTGCTATTAAGAGAAAGAATATGTGCCTCTCTAGTTGAAATGCAAGATGTAGCCTTGGAGGTGGAATCCAATATCATGGATGCAAAAAAACTCAAAGGACATGCTGATAGAAGGAGGTAGAGAGGTGAGTCTTCTTCTTTTTCTTCTTCTTCATCTTCAGAACCCAAAATAGACAAAATGACTAAAATGATAGAGTCATTGGCTGTTGAAGTATCCAAACTGAAGGTTGAGCAGAGTTCTAGGAAAGCAAGGCTTCCTAATACATTTTCTCCAATAAATCCAAATCCATTCAGAAGAGAAAATGAGCAATTGCAAATTATTCAGAGGGGCAAAGAGGTCAGTGAAGAACAAATGGTGAATAGTCCTCTCTAGAGCATAGTCATGGAGGAGGAGCAGTTTGATGAAGAGGACGAGATTCACTGCATGGAAGACAAGGGTGGTACTACCTTTTTGAAATTAGCTACCTAGAGGAGTCATTACTCAGGGACCAGAGCAGTCAAGAGTGGGACAAAGAAGTTGTTCTACATACTAAAGGCCAGCAAAGGTATAACTTGAGGTCAAGAATGAGTAATGTCAAAGAGAATCCTGCTCAAAGAGTTGTTGTCCCCACAGAGTAGTAGATCAGCAAACAGAAGCGACCGACAGTTGATCCCATCATCCTTAAAAAACTATCTCAAGAGGTAAGAGGCCCTGACAAGTCCCCTTCCCCTTTTAGTTTCAAATCAGAAGTCCAGAAGTTAAAAAAATTGGTACCTCTGATAGAACTTGTAAAGAGTGAGGTCTTTAAGAAGCCCATCCTTGATGCCCTTGAGTTGAAAGCCACACAAAAATCCAATGACCATGTGAACTTACAAGATGATAAACCTGCAGTTGTGCTTAGCCCAATGGCTGAACTTGCTGATGACAATTCCCCATCATTCTATGTCTCCTTGACCATTCATGACAAAATCCTCCACAACTGCCTGCTGGACATAGGTTTCAGTCATAATCTGATGCTCAAAGCTATCATGGAAGAATTAGGCATTGACATTACCAGACCTTATCATGACTTGTTCTCCTTTGATTCGAGGAAGGTGAAATGTCTGGGGTTAATCAAAGACTTAGCCATCACCCTAATTCAGCTGCCCATGAAGAGCATGATGATGGATATTGTGGTAGCAGATGTCCCCCCTAAGTTTGGTATGTTACTTTCCAAAGGGTGGATTAAGAGGTTGGGTAGGACATTGCAAAATGACTTGTCTTATGCCATTGTCCCAATTTTTGGAGGAGAAAGCAGAAGACTATACAGGGAAGCCCAACTGGCATATATCATCAGTGATGAGAAGAATCCCACTAATCATCCCATTTACGTTGTGGACACTAATTTGGAGCATGTATTCTCCAAATTGAAGAATCCCATAGGGCCTCGGTGCAGCTCAAGAAACCAATATGTCAGGCCATGGAAGAAGAAGGGACACAGGCTTGGGATATGTTCTTTGATGGAGCCTTTTCAAGGGAAACTGTAGGAGCAAGAGTGGTGCTGGTGTCTCCAAGACAAGAAAGCACACATATGTCTTTTAAACTGAATTTTCAAGTCACCAACAATATAGTAGAGTATGAGGCTCTGATATTGGGCTTAAACACTGCCAAAGACATGGGAATCGGAGATATAAAGGTGTTTGGAGATGTCGATCTCATCATTCAACAAGTGAACAAAATGTTGCAAGCAAGGCACCCAAGGCTGAAAGCATATAGATATGAGGTATGGAGACTCAAAGATACTTTTGATAGTTTTTGTATCTCATATATTCCTAGAGAAAAAAATCAACTTGTTGATTCCCTTGCTATGTCTGCTAGCATGTTCATCCCTCCCATGCCCCCTAAATTGGTTTGAAGTCCAGATAAAATATAGACCATCCTTCCCTGATAATGTCCAGCACTGGAAAGTCTTTGAGGATGATGATGAAGTAAATAGGTTTCTACAATTCATGGATGAATTCTCTGAAATTCACATTGATCAAGAGAATGAAACCTTGGAGGAATGTCCCCAGCCCCAGCTAAGGAACAAAATTGGCCAAGACAGTATTGTACAGTTTCCTAGCAATAATATACCTAAAGGGCTAGTGCCTCTAGAGAATCTGTTTGACCATAACGATGTGTCTCATAAGGCTGCCCAAAAAGAAAATCAATATGATGTCCATAGGCATAACATAGGGAGTCCAGATCAGCCAAGGTACATAAATCTGTCCACCCATTTGTCTGTTGCCCAAAGCTCTGAGTATTGCACCTTAATGAAGCAATTTGTTGATGTATTTTCCTGGGAATACAATGATCTTAAAACTTACGACAAAAATATCATCCAGCATAAGATTCCATTGGAGAAAGACACCATTCCTTTCAAATAGAAGCTTAGGCCAATTAATCCTTTGCTCCTCCCTCTGATTGAAAAAGAAATCAAGAAGTTATTGGTTGCCAAAATCATAGTTCCTCTAAGGTATTCAAACTAGATAGCCAACTTGGTAGTGATGAGGAAGAAGAGTGGAGAAATCAGGTTGTGTGTTGATTTCAAGAACCTGAACAAATGCTCTAAGAAAGACAATTATCCTTTGCCCAAGATGGAGCATTTGCTGCAGAAAGTCTCAGGAGCCAAAGTTATGTCTTTCCTGGATGGATTTTCAAGGTATAACCAAGTTGTTGTACATCCATATGACCAAGAAAAGATTGCTTTCACCACTCCTTGGGGCACTTTTATGTACTCTAAGATGCCCTTTGGACTGATGAATGCTAGGGCCACCTTTCAGAGAGCTATGGATATAGTGTTTGTAGGAGAGAAGGATAAGTTTGTCCTTGTCTACCTAGATGATATAACAGTATACTCCAACAGCCATCAAGATCATTTGCAGCATTTGAAGAAAGTATTTTTGAAGTGCAGAAGGTTTCGGATATCATTGAATCCTAAGAAGTCATAGTTTGCTTTAGAAGAGGGCAAGCTTCTAGGACATATTGCTTCTACTGCAGGTGTCAAGATTGACCCAAAAAGAGTGAAAGCGATACAGACCTTGTCTATCCCAAGATCAAAAAAGGACATCTAATATTTTCTGGGTAAAATAAATTTTGTAAGGAGGTTTATTCCTAATTTTGTAGAATTGGTAAAGCATATCACCTCCATGCTGAAAAAGGAATCAGAGATCAAATGGACTGATGCAGCAAGAAGATTTTTTGAAGCCATCAAAAGAGCTATTATGGAAGCCCCCACTTTAATTAACCCAAACTATAGCAAGAAGTTCCATTTCTTCTCCTTTGCTTCCAGTGACACCCGTGCAGCAGTCTTATTGCAGAAAGATTATGGGGATCAAGGCATCCAGTGGCATTTTTCAGTAAAACCTTAAGGGATGTTGAACTAAGGTATGATATTATCGAAAAATAAGCCTATGCTCTTATCAAATCTTTAAAAGCTTTCCGAATATACATTCTGCACTCCAAGGTAATCGCATATGTGCCCTCTATTTCAGTAAAGGATGTCTTAACGCAGCCAGATGTTGATGGAAGGAGGGATAAATGGATTGCAAAGCTAATTGAATTCAACATAGAACTGAAGCCCACCAAGCTTATTAAGGGTCAGGGCCTTGCTAAGCTGATGGCTGAATAAAATTGCAGGATGTTGGACATGAATTGGATAAGCACAAACTCATATGACAGAAAGACAGGGGGAGAAACAATTGAACGAGGGCAAAACCAGTCGTTGGATGAAAATCTATCTTCTTGTGAATGGTATTCTACAATAGCTCAATTTTTGTTGAAGCTATAAGTTCCTCCAGGCCTAATTTCAAGACAATCCAAGACTATTAAGCTCAGAGCAGCCAAGTTTTGTATTCATGAAAACTTGATTTATTGGAGGGATCCATCTGGAATCCTTTTAAGATGTCTGGACAAAGAACAATCTGTGGAGGTCCTGCATTAGTTTCATTCCAGAATATGTGGAGGACATCACTACTGGAAAACCACAGCCCACAAGATCCTCAGAGTTGGGTATTATTGGCCCACTCTATTTTCTGATCTCTTTTCATTTGTAATATCTTGTGACAAGTGCCAGAGGTTTGAAGGAAAATAGTAATTGAAGTCCTTACCCTTGAAGCTAATACATGCCAGTGACCCTTTCCAGTAGTGGGGATTGGATTTCATAGGGGAAATTAATCCACATTCTAGTGGCTAGCATAGATGGATCTTAGTAGCCACTGACTACTTCACAAAATGGATTGAGGCCATCCCTACTAGGAAAGTTGATCACCATGTTGTCATGAAGTTCTTGAGAGAAAACATTTTCACCAGGTTTGGCTGTCCACACAAATGGGTTACGGAAAATGCAGCAGCCTTCAAGGCAAAAGTGGACATGTGTGACTCAATGGGCATTAAGCTAGTGCATTCCACCTCATATTACCCTCAAGGTAATGGTCTAGCAGAATCATCCAATAAGAGCCTGATAAGGATAATCAAAAAGCTACTGAAAGACAACAAAAGGAACTGGGATTCCAAATTAAAGTTTGCATTGTGGGTTGACAGGGTGACCACCAAGAAATCCACAGGGAATTCTTCATTCAAGCTAGTTTATGGCACTGAGGTTGTATTCCCAATCCATTTGACCCTCCCTATGGCCAAATTTTTGTAGGAAGAGCAGAATGAGGAAAGTGACATGGAAAAGAGGATTAGTGACTTGGCTGAAGTGCATCAAATCAAAGATCAATTCATTGAAAAGTTTGTCGCTCATCAAAAGAGGATCAAGGAAGCCTTTGACAGAAAGGAAAAGATGGACATTTTTCAAATTGGAGACGTGGTTCTTAAATGGGATGCACTAAAGGAGAAGAAAGGAAATCATGGGAAGTTCGATGCTCTATGGATTGGACCTTTTGTCATTGCTCAAGTCCAAGGGAACAACACTTTCATGCTGCAAAGTATGGAAGGAGAAACAACTTTTGATGGCCCAGTCAATGGGTGGCTTTTGAAGATTTATGTTGTTTAAGGCCTTTAGTCCTCAACATTGTAAATATATTCTTTTACAAAGTTTTAGTGTAGGCTTAATCAGACTCCATGCCCAATGGAACAATAGGAAATATTATTAATCTTGTTTTTGTATGAAAGGTAGTGATCTATGGTTCTTGAAACCTCACAGGGAGGCTTTCATCCCCAGAAGGAGCCAGTGTTAGCTCTGCTATGCAGCGCTGACTTGCTAAGGTCAGAAAGGAGCATGGTCTGTTTGGTTATGTCCAAAAAGGGGCCTCACATTGGTCATTCTTCCCTTTCTTCCTCCTACCCTGCTTACTCTACACCACCTCAGTTTCCTTATTTTCCTCCTAAACTTGACAATGTAACCCCCTTTGGCCTTAGCCCCAAGCACAAAATCGTAAACCAACCATAAAACCTTACCCATACTCCCTCACGTGCTCATAAACCCCTCATCGCTTTCCCACCATTGATCATTCCCCGATAATCTAATGGCCCACATCACACCCGATAAAGGTGACAGGTTCGACCACTCTCCGCTGTCAAATCATCTCCCCCAATATTTGATGGTCTTCGCATTCATCACGCCGGTAATTTGATCGAGAGATAGCATGCGATGAGAGCAGTTTTTCTCTCTCATCTGTTGCCACGTGTCGATCATTTAATGGAATCGCTCAGCCCCGGGCTTTTACCACTTAACACCCGAAAGCGGTGTGATGAAAACCATTACCGCCTGACCAAACCACCCCCGCCCGTTAAATGTCTGTGCAGCTCCATAGCCCGATGACCGTCCGATCTGTCAGCTGAAGATCCAATAGCCCTAACACACTCCACTCCCACCTTGGCCAATAGCCTTCGTTGAGCCATCTCCTCCATTCATTTCTCTGATCAGATGGTCATTCTTCTCGCTCACCCAAATCGTCCACCTACCCACACATTCCACGTCCTCTGACCATTCTGTTTCCCGAAGAAGTAGATGACCAGCTCTGCCAGCATCAGTTACAGTAAGACCCCCAACAACCATATTTAACAAAAATCATGGCCAAAGGAGAAAAGGACATAACACGACTCTGTAACTGAATTTATCAGTCATGGACTCCACCAATACAAGCACTCCAACCACCTAAAGGATAGCACAGCACCTGAATAGATCGGATTCACCCACTGAAACAAGCGACCTCGTTGAGAGACTCCATCAAGCAGTTAAATGCAGTTGGTGGTCAATTATAACCCCTCCATACCTAAACGGCCAAGTGCCATTGTAACGAAAACTTATAAATATCCAAAAGCAAGATGTAATCAAGGTTGGCATTTGATGTAAGGTTCAACTTCTGGATACTGTAGACATTTTGTCACTTGCAGCGTCTCATCTTCATTTTCAACAAATAAAATCTTCTTTTGCTATTAACTGCTCACTGTCCATCTTCCTCTGTTCTAAGCTTGTGCCTGATATGTTGTGTTCTTGATCTCTTGATGTTTAGCACTAGATAACTGTCATCTTATCTCTGTGTTAGAATCTCGAATGCATCACTAAATAGGTTACTCAAGTTTCTTTATATTTAATGCAAGAGAGCTATCATCTTGTCTTTGCATTAATACATTAGATTTGCAAGTTTCTGTACTAGTTGCAGCCAGCCATCACATGGTCTTGTGTATCCACTGGTGTGGTTAATATTCTCCATATTCACCTAATATCTAAAATGTGAGCATTGGTGGTCTGAAGCCTTGTAGTCTAAGGGTGTTCATGCATGTCTGGAGTGAAACAAAGTAGAAGTGGTTATCTGGCTTGAACCAAACCATCATTCTTTCCATTAAACCTTGCAACAATAGCTAAATTTATATGTTACCAGGCATCTCCGAGCTACAACCTAGGAGAGTTTCTTGGAATCCTAACAAGCATAATCAATCTTAAACCTTGATTTATTAAGCACTGTAAGTGATAAAAAAAGCTTGATGTCGGAGTTACTAAACTCAAGTATTTACATAATAATAATGGGGACCCTCCATATAAATTTTCACTAAATCACTTTTATTTTGCTTGGCTTGATTTATTTTGTAGGATTTTTATTTTCTTAATATTTTCATTTTGACTATTTTATGGAGTGCAGTTTCTCGTCATATTCCCAATGATTCTAATTTTCCGGAATTTGGACTTACGATTTGTGAATGAATCTCATTCAAACCGCATTAGTTGGTTCAAAACGTTGACCAAATCCTAACGATGTGATTAATCTGAAAGACTAATATCAACATTATGGATCACAATGTTGGGTTGTGTTATATTCTTTCTTTGTTGCGCAGTGGGAGGTGGCAGCCCCCCCTATCCGGGGGGTTTGAGGGGGGCGGGTAGCCCCACTCTATGGGGTCCGAGGCAGCGCCCCGGGAAAATTTTTTTTTGGACCCTATATTAGGTTGGGTGAACCTACCTATGGTTTTCGGTCCATGGTATTCAATGCTTCGACATGTATAAATATGTATTGTAACATTGAAAGGAAAATAATGAAAAATCAAGCTGGTAGTCCCGGTTTTGGTATCCAGTGGGAAATCTCTGTGTATATGTGTTTTATGTGTT
>APFE030542827.1:0-44356 GCA_000404065.3 Pinus taeda | reverse complement strand
AAGGTTCCTATTCCTGTAGGTGTGAGGTTATCTGTTGAACAGTGTCCCAAGACACAAGAAGAGGAAGAGGACATGTCTCGTGTTCCATATGCAAGTGCAATCGGTAGCTTGATCTATGCAATGGTCTGTACTAGATCATACATTGTACATGCAGTGGGATTATTGAGCAGGTTTATGTCAAAACTAGGGAATGAGCACTGGACAGCAGTGAAGCGTGTTTTCAGGTATTTGTGTGGCACTAGTGATTATGGTTTGTGCTACCAAGGAAGACCAGGATTGGACAGAGTGTTGGATATTCATGGCTTTGTTCATGCAGACTGAGCTAGAGATCTCGATCAGAGAAACCTATTTGGAGGTGCAGTCAGTTGGATGAGTAAGAAACAATCTGTAGTGGCACTATCAACTACAGAGGCAGAATGCATGGCAGCCACTCATGTAAGCAAGGAAGCAGATTGGTTGCAGAGATTGTGTTCAAGTATGGGGTTAATACAGGGAGCTATAAGGATAGACTGTGACAGCCAAACTACAATTTTCTTGGCAAAGAACCCTGCTTATCATTCAAAGACAAAGCACATTGATGTTTAGTATCACTTTGTGAGGGATATGATAGAAGACAAAAAGGTGTTGTTGGTAAAGGTGGACACTTTGAAGAATATTGCAGATGCATTGACAAAATCTGGTGAGCTCTGAGAAGTTCTCTTGGTGTAGAGAAACAATGGGCGTTTCAAGGCTGGAAAAAATGACTAAGCTCTCCTGTGGCCCCCTGTGGAAAGAAAACAACAAGTGGGAGATTGTTGGGTTGTGTTATATTCTTTCCACGACTAACCTACGTAGTGAACCAAGGGGTTAAAGGGGGGTCGGAGCCCCCCTTTCGTTGCACCGATTGCGCAGCAGGGGGTCACAGGGGGGCGGTAGCCCCCTCTGTCTGGGGGGTTTGAGGGGGTCGAGTAGCCCCCCTCTACGGGGTCTGGGGCAGCGCCCTGGGAAAAAAAAAAATTGGACCCTATATTAGGTTGGGCGAACCTACCTATGTTTTTTGGTCCATGGTTTTGGACACAATGATTTTCGGTCCATGGTATTGGATGCTTCGCATGTATAAATATGTATTGTAACATTGAAAGGAAAATAATGAAAAATCAAGCTGGTAGTCCCGGTTTTGGGATCCAGTGAGAAATCTTTGTGTATATGTGTTTTATGTGTTATGCTCTCGCATTTTTATTTTTCCTATGATTTAGAATTCGTATGCAGGTAATTTCTGTACGGGGTTAAAACCTACACACAAAAATCTTCAATCTAACATGAATGAATTTGTTCATTAAAATAAAAATACCAAAATTAGGGAAAAAAAACTCTCAAATTGAAATCAAACTAAATTAATAAAATAAATGAAATGTGTGCTACCCAATGATATTTGTAATAATATCTTTGAACCTAGAGGACTGACTTGAATTAATTAGCTACATCCGAAAGCTTCAACTAAACAAATTTTCCAAAACAAATTTAGAAATTGGTTTTTTGGTGCAAATTTGGAGCTGTATTTCCTGCTAAATACTAGGCATACCAAATATGTATATTTGGTTGATTTAATGTTCCCAAATTGTTCTCCACATTTCTATCTTTCTAACGAGCCATCTCCAGCCTCATTTGGTCAAACATAATTCAAAATATGCATTTTTGAAATTGAGATGTCAAAAATGCCAATATGCTAAAAAGAATACATGCCAAGTCCATTTTAATTAAAAGTTCTAATTTTAAATTTTATTCTTAAATTTTACATAAAAAATAAAAAAAATTATGCAAATTTATAGACCAATTAAAACAAGATTATAAAAAAAAAATACAATTATAAATTAAATTAATTAATGAAATTTACAAAATAAATAAAAATTAAAATTATTTAATAATTAATTAAAAACAATTTTAATAAAATATTTAAACAAAAAAAACAATGTTGCTTTTTGGGTCTTCTTAAGAGAGTCCCTCGGGAGTGTAATGAGATATAAGAGAGTATGGTATGAGAGGATGGGGATAATATCTAGAATTACTTAATTAATAATAATAATAATATTAATTAATAATATTTAAGAATTATTTAATTTAATTTAAATTAATAAATTAATTAAAATTGGTATTTACAGATTAATTACATCGAATTATAATCAATCAAATTAATTTAGGTTAATTAAATAATTGAATTAAATAATATTATTTATTAAATTATAATTAATGAAATATACAAAAATAAATTACATTTTGGAGATTTTTAAGTTTAGTTGGTAAAAATCATTTAAATTTTGAATAAGAGTCATTTACACACTATAAGTCCATATTTGGGAAAATTAGAATCATTGGTAATATGATGAGAAACTACACTCCATAAAATAATCAAAATGAAAATCTGAAGAAAATAAAAATCCCACAAAATAAATCAAGCCAAGCAAAATAGAAGCGATTTAGCGAAAATTTATATGGAGGGTCCCCTTTATTACTATATAAATACTTGAGTTTAGTAACTCCGACATCAAGTTTTTTTATCACTCAGAGTGCTTAATAAATCAAGGTTTAAGATTGATTATGCTAGTATAGTATGTCACTTGAGCAGACGTATGCTACATTTTAATCTAGTCTATAAGTAATAACTTATAACATATCAACTTGTGTAGAGGCATATCCAGTAATTTTGATTTGCATAAACTATATCAAGTTGAGCAAAAGTCTTTTTATTTAAACTAATTGGCATTTCATGCATAATTAACTATTTTTATTAATCCAATATTTTGATTATTCACCCAACCATGTGTCACTCTCTCATCAAGGATCTTCAAAATTATTTACTTTAAATTTTAATTTAAAAATAATATTTTTCCTCACCTCAACAAGATTCTTATTTCTTCTCCTAGTTTTCTCTTGATCCCCTTTTTACTCCTTAATTTGTGTTCATTACTAAAGTCAAGTGATAAGTCAAGATTTGATCCCCTATCCACTCCCTAACTTAACTCAAGTTATCTCTTAGATGGATATTCTTATGTTGGTTGTTGCCACGTGGAGGTTCTCTAAATCTCTCTAAATTTAATTTATTAATCATATTTTAATTCACCATCCTCCTCTTAATTAGGTTTAACTATTTTAGGATTAATATTTATCCTTACATTTATGTCCCTCTTTCCCCTTTTTACCTAATTAAATTACATTATCTACCTAATATTTTCCAACATGGGAAGGGTAGAGTTTTTAAGGTAAAATATTGTATTTCTTCCTATGATCCTCTTAACCCAAGTTTTATTCTTGATTTAATTACCTCGGTTTCTAACATCATTTACCCTTGATGTGAATTTACCTGGTTTTTCATATCATGTTTATATTTATTAATTTATTTATTTTTAATGATTCTAAGGGTGTCAAGTTTAGTCGTTCCCTTCAAGAACTTCCCTTGAAGTTCCAAGGGTGTCACGCCTAATAGTTTATTTGTGATGCCACGGGTGCCAAGTTGGTTGTGTCCTTCAAGAAATTCCCTTGAAGTTCGAAGGGTACCACGCCTAATAGTTTATTTGTGATGCCAAGGGTGCCAAATTGGTCATGCCCTTCAAGAAATTCCCTTGAAGTTCCCAGGGTGCCATGCCACTTACCCTTCAAGCATTCAGTGACTACGAGGGGAAAGTATAGGTGAAATGATAGAGACCACCATCATCTCTTATGTTTCCTGCTATAGTGACACTAATGGTGTTAGGGATCAAGGAATATCCCTTTGATGCGCCCCCCCCGGTAAAATCTTCATGAGTGACCCAACTTTTGGACCTTCCCTCATGACATCATGATCTTCAAGGCGAAGGTGTTTCAACCTTTCCATCCCACGTCACAGCGGGAGTGCTAGTGGGTGAGATCAGGGACACTGCCCCACTCCTCTCATGCAGTTCCATCCAATTGTATAGCCCCATCACCCATATGTGAGTCATTCATCCAATAAACTAATATGTGCCTGCAACCTCTAACACATCATCAGAATATAGATAAAATATATAGTAGGTTTCAAAATTGACTTAGAATTTCAAAGACAAAATATAAATTTTCATCAAACTAGGTGTCATCAACTTGTCATATACAAGTGCCTCTGGTGGTTTCCTGCCATACTCAATAATCATCAATAACAAGGTTTCTCGTTGTTAGTCATTGTCATAATAGCATCGTCAACATCACCTAGTCATTCGCATCATTGTTCATTGTGAACCAGAACTAATGCAAGTAGGTAACATAGGGGACACATCCATCATGGTTATCATCATCATAACATCAATGGAAACATACATATCCATCAAAGTTATCCACATCGTAACATCAATAGAAAACATACCTGTCCATCAAAGTTATCATCATCGTAAATTCAATATAGACCAAACATAACCATTTATGCTACAATCATCATAGTATCAATAGAGAACATGCATAACAATTAATGCTACAATCATCATAATACTAATAGAGAACATGTATAACGATTAATTCTAGAATCATTATAATACCAATAGATAACATACATAACCATTAATGCTATCTTCATCATAATATCTATGGAGAACCTGCATAAACATCACAACCACTAATAATAGAGTCATGTGTCCTTAAGGAAATATCTAGTTAATGATAGGCAAATGCAATGAATAGGTTGATGTTGTTTATATGCAAAAAGGCACATTGAATGGGCCTAAGTTGGACCCTAAAAACATGATTAAATAATGGTTACTCACGAAAAAAAATTGACACGAGTCAACAAGTGGAAAGACAAGATGGTGTTTGAGTATGAGAGACAAATTTAAGAATTCAATTTAAAATGGGGGGTGATTTGAAGCCTCATGGAAAAAATGGCTTCCATATGAAGTATCAAATCAGCAAAAAGGAATGGCCTTAATACTTTATGGGAAAATGTTTCGTAGTAAAAAAGGAAGGTGGGAAAAGATGAGGGGATGAACTACTAGAAAAAATCTAGAGTCATCCCAACCTACCGGGTCAAACATGGGGACTAGGTGTGTTTTGGGCAAATTTAGTGTTTCTACAAATGCCTAACCCTCTAGACCTAGTTTCTAGTCTAGAAACAACAGACAAAGTAATTCGTTGCTTTTCCTATAACCAACAGATAAGAGAATGAGGAAAAGAAACCAACCTGTAACTTTTGCTTGCTCCCTCTCTCCTTTGACCAATTTCACCACTCCTTTCCGTACTTAACTCACTTGGAAAGTACCTGCACACAAGCCGAGACATAAACCCATCAAAGCATACAATAAAGATCTATTAATTAAACATATCATAGAATCCAGAATACGATATACATCATATAAACACATGAATGGAAAAATCTTTGAATTCTTTATTGATAAAAGGAAAGATTATAACCCATGAATGTTCATGCTTGATTTAGTGTCTTCCTTTCAGTTTCAATCTCTTCTATCCTCATGAAGAAACAATTCGACATCATTACAATACTCTTACTAATCTCATTCAAACAACATTTACTTAGCTCAAGAAATTCCAACCTGGACCAGCCTTTGAATTCTTGGTCAATTTATAGTTGAATGGAGGAGGTTAAGCCATTAATGGCCCTCATGAATGCTCTACCAAAATTTGGAAGTGGTTCCATGGAGGAAGGGATAATGGATTGAGGTTCATTCATCTTCTTCCTCATCCAAATGTGAGCTCAATCAACCTAGAAACTTCTATAAGTATCCATTAGATGAGGAATCCAATGGACTCATTTAAAAAAATCGATGAATCTCACTCAGTGCAGGTGAAACAAAGGTTAATTGCGCTGTAGTGCACCCAGTCAGTGCAGTTTCTACATTGCAATGCAACTTGATAGAAGGCTACCTGCACTGATCTCCTTAGGGGCATTTTTTGGATGAATGGTGTCATGGAAACTCTTGGGAGGTAAGCATGATGTAGGTTGACCTCATTAGGGAATGAAAACAACTGAATTAGGGTTTGATGGACCCTAATAATACATATCTGGAAGTCGCGATTGATGTGCCCAAATTGACCTGTAACAGTTGCCCCCTAAAGCATGAAGTCAAAAACAAACATGTCGAGTGAGATGCTTACCATTCGGAGAGAAGGTTTCAAAGTGGAAGGTGACCTGCATCAATTACAATACAAATGTCATGATAATTTGATTTTTTCTCACGAACTAGCTAGGGGAAGGCATACCCATGCTCAGCTTATAAACTTTCATTACATGTACAAATATAGTCATCTACAAATATAGACCCATGAATGGATGACCATGAATGTAAGGCCATTTTTACATTTGATATAGTACTCCTGAAAATGTATCGCAGCCCGAATAGATGAAATTAGATCCGGGGTCTTCAATCTCGTCCAATCTTTCACTTAAGTACAAGTCTAACCATGTGAATAAATGATCTGAGGTCAAACATGGAAAGACATCATCTGATTACCAGCCAATGATGTGAGCCATTAACAGACGTGAGAGGAATCACCAATAATGATAATGACCCTCAAGGTATTGTAGTACATTACGCAAGGTGTGAATAAATGATTTGATGTCGAACACCATATGAAGTCTTTTGGTTGAAGGCCAGTGATGTCAACCTATCGCTGGAAGTGACAAACCTTCCATTGATGTATGCAAGCCTCAAGGTACTGAAGGGGTGTTTCTAAGTCAACTTCTTGGATGATATGCTGATGTCGACAAGAAGTGACTTGTAGCATGAGGGCCTTGATGTATCCCACATCAATGACACGAAACGAGGTAAGTGATTTTGGAGATTTAATATCGACTGACAACACAAGGTTCAAGAATGGCAGGCATGAAAATGAAGGTTTATTGTATTGTAAAGGATGAAGTTTTGAACTGGATGACTTCTCTTGAACATATCGGCGACACTGAAGTGAATTGGTAGCAGTGACCCAAAACAAAGTGATGGATGGTATGATAAACCAATGGTGTGATAACCATCAAGCTTAATGACCCAACCCACATAGTCACGGTGATGAGGTGAAAGTGTCATGTTCAAGAGTGACCTGCTACCATAAAGTGTTCTCAGCTTTTTCCCATTTTCCCCAGTCATTTCTAACCAGTAACTCTTTATTTTTTATCAAGCTTGAGGAGGGTAACATATGCTTGTTGTATAATTCCACCCTTCGGGTGAATCCATCGCTATTTGATGTTTTAACGAGTTTAGCGAAGCTAAAACTCAGTCTTGTCTAGATGGACATGTTTGTCGCTATTTAATGTTTTTAACGAGTTTAACAACAAAGATAACTCGGTCCTTTTCACGCTTAGAGAGTCTAAAAAGGGACCAAAAGGAAACTCCACAAGTTCTTTTTTGTAAATTTTCTCTCAAGTCTGAAAAAGAATAAAACAATACAAGAGAGAACCTATTGATCATGTTTGATCAACGAGTACCTTTTTTGTAATTAATCTAACTCAGCATGAAGAAGGGGTAAAACTATATTGAGTAGATATCGATTCTAATCCATTAACAAGCTAGAAACGACAAACTCTCAGCAATATTTTCATGTTTAGAGAATCTGAAAAGAGCTTAAAGAGGACTCCAAGGGGTTCCTTTTTTGTTTTTAACAAAGCTCGAAAAAGTGATAAAAGTTTGCTTTGTGGTAAAAGACATTCAATTTACACGTAAGCACATCATAACTGCATCAATTGTTAACCCTTCTCCAAATCTCATCAAAATAGATTAAAAAATACATGTTCATGGATTAAATAAATGAAAACCAAAATTTACTCGATTAATGTGCAAATAATAAATATAAAAGTTGGTTCTTACCATTCATTTTCACCATATCGTTTTTACCTTTTGAACTCTGGAGTAGTTTCTCCCCATAATTCACCAATTGATTGCAGAGGATTCAACGGATCATTCCTTGTGCTATTTGGATCAAGTAGGATCTACTTTTGTTCTCTTTCATTTTATTCTCTCTTTTAGTTAAGAACATTTTAGGGTTTTGAGGTCCCTAGGGTTTCTTTTTCCAATTCAAGGATTAAAATGGTAATTATATGGAAAGAACGAGAGCATGAAGAACAGGATATCATAGACTTGAATAATCAAGGAACAATCGAGGCCCTAAGAAATTGCAGGTTACTCAAGTATTTCCAGTTATCCAACATGTGACAGTAGATGGATCTTATACGGTTCCTTTTTCAATCATGGGATCCAACCGATTATTGTTTTCACATTCGGTACAAAGAGGTCCCTTTTACCATCGATGATATATACTTCTTAACTTGACTGTCGAGGTGGGGTGCCCCCATTTCACTAACAGGACTTTCCCACAGGGGTAGACTAGTGAAAGATTATGTGCGACAATTTTGTAGGCAGGGTGCCCAGCCTAGCAGAGACGGAAGGATACTTATCAAGGATGTTAGTGATTTACCGCTAAGGAAGATCATTTTTACCATTTCCAAATTGGCTGGTAGTGCAACACTTCATTTTTCCAACAAATCATACATGCAGTATGCTTTAAAATGTTTAGAGCCAAAGGTGTTCAACTGGTGCGGGGGTGTCTTTTCATCTATGAAAGAGCAACTGACCAAGGTGAAAAGAGGAAAGATCAAGAATTTCAGCTACGAATCGATCGTGACTTCTTTTGCCTTGGAGAGAATTCCTATCTTGCAGCCACAACTTATTTCACTAGGTGCATCTGGACTGAGAGACCCACGGATGCAGAGGTGGACAGATCTTATGGCTAGGCATGGTGCCCATTCTTCGATCGTATTTACCCCTACATTCTTTGAATCGTTCAATTGACAGGAGATGACTTTCGTAGAATATCAATATTAAAGAAAGGATTTATGTGGCAATACAAAGTTACCACTAGCAGTTGGAGCAATGTGGGGTGCTATTAGTAAATTATTTGACCAAGTGTTTTTAATTTTTTAATGTTTTGCATTTTTTTTTGACTAATTCCAAGACTAAACAAAATCAATTTTTTATGTATACAGATATTCAACCTGCTCAACTTATGGAGGCCCCACAAGATGTAGTTGGACCAGCACAGAGACCTGTAGGGAGAGCGGTTCTCCGAGACTTGAATTTATGGCTGAATTGCAAGATCATATAGAAGGATTAACCCTTGGTATTCCGGATGTCCGGATCGAGGAGCTACCTATGCGACTGCGAAGCCACACCATCGATGTACTGAGTCATCGGATGAGACTCTTGCGTATGATAGCACAGGAAATGACCTGCTATCATGAGCACCACTAGTCTACTTAGATGCTTTTTCTGCGTACATTTTAGTTTTGGGTCAGATGACCAATTTTTTGTCTTGGACAAAAACTGTTTGTAAAAACTTTTTACGATTATCTATTTTACTTTCAGGGTTTTATTATGGTTGAGTGATGCAATCCTATTCAATTGATGATGCTAATTGAAAATATTTACTTTACATATGTTGCAAATGTCTATTTAACAAATAATTTGCTAGAGAGTCAGTTAATGTGTTTAGATTTCTGTAAATATGTTGATATTGAATAAACTCAAAATACCTTTCCAAAATAAGAACTCTAAGGAACATACGATGATTGCCTGGTTTTGGATGGTATAAAAGCCAGTAATTTGTAGTACAACAAGTTGTGAATCCAGCCTAATGATGATTCGGTGAATTCCAAGTGGAATGGCATCAGAGAGAAGTTCAATCAGCGTGCTATACTTGGCGATATTATTTGTCGATCGAACAATGCAAATCCCTCTAAAACTCATTAACTTGCCACTTGGATAAAAAATAGCCCATGCTTCAAAAGATGGGTTCTGCATACTACGACTAGCACCATCGAAATAACCAACAAATGGTTCTGAAAAGTTCAACATCTGCAACAAATACAAAGTGGATTACTTAACCAAATAAAAACACTAAAAGAAACACACTCACACGTGCAATCCAAGCATATTTACGTGAGTTTTACCATACTTAATTAAGCATAGTAATGTTTTAGATACAACCCATTTCTGGGCTTAGACAATGAAATTTCATCATAATCTACTAACTCGTAGGCACCTTTCATCAAAATGTTTTTAACAATATAAGGGCCCATCCAAAGCGGTTCAAATTTTCCTGCTCCAATTTTATCAGACTCCTGATTGTAAAGCAAGACCAGATCACCTTCTGAGAAGACACGAGGCTTGACATTTTGATCATATTGCGCCTTTACTCCTTTCTTGTGTGCTTCATTAGCCAATGCGGAATCACAACGAGTTTCATCTAGATGGATTAACTCCAAGAAACGTGCTTCTTCTTCAGAAGTATCAGGTAGCAGGTCAACTGCTAGTTTAAGTGACGAAATTTCACATTGAATTTGCAAGACTGCTTCCAAATCATACGCCAACTGAAAGGGTGTGAATCCAGTATCATTTCTCACCAAGGTCCGATATGCCCACAAAGCCGAGTACAGGATTAAATTCCAATTTCGTTTAGGAACTCCAATCATTCGTTGCAACATGCGCTTAAGGACTTTGTTGATAGCCTCAACTTGTCCATTAGCTTGCGGATAATATGGAGTAGAACTATCATGTGACAGTCCTAATTTGGAAGTCAACTCAACCATCATATGATTGCGAAAATGTGACCCATGATCTGTAACTATGGTCTGTGGTACACCAAACCTGGCAACCACGTGGTTGAAGAAAAATAATGCAGTTGTTTGGCCACTGTTGTTTAATGTAGGCATCGCCTCGGCCCATTTGGTAAAACAGTCAACAATGACTATAATATACCCATGTTCCCCGATAAAGGTGGGGTTACATGTCATAAAATCAATGCCCCATTTAGCGAAAGTTCCAACAGTGACTACTAGATGCAAAGGTGCAAGTGGTAATCTAGTTTTCTGATCAAATATTTGACATGCATGACAACTTATGGTTGGCCAAAAGTAACTAGCATGGAGAATTCTTTGTGTTGTTGCATATCTGGATAAATGTCCACCACAAGCACCTGAATGACATTCATTCAAATCTTTCTCGTCGTCCTCACGAGTGAGGCACCTACATAAAATCGTATCGATACCATGGCGATAAAGCATGTTACCAACAATTAGATAATTTTTGGCTTGGTATCGTATACGTCGCTTTTGAGAGTGAGAAGTATCGAGATGGAAAGCTTGGGTCTAGAGATAGATCAGTATATCTCCATATCAAGGATAGATCAGTATATCTCCATACCAAGGATCACTTGACCAAATTAGAAACAGAGACTCATCCAAGATTGATGTTTCTGATGTTGAATCGTTGTAGAATGAGGGAAGGTCAGAAAGTAGTTCAACAAATAAAAGATATTTATTTGATTTAGATTTAATGAATTCCAAATCAAATTCCTGCAATATAACTATCCACTTCGAATATTTTCCCCCCAGCGATTGACATGATAACATGTATGTCATAGGGTTGCAATCAGATATTATTGTAGTTTTACGCAGGAGAATATAGTGACGAAACCTCCGCATAGCTTGAACGACAACCAAAGCTAACTTTTCAACATAAGAATATTTGATTTATGTATCATTGAGATTATGACTCAAATAATATATTGGATGTTCTATTCCATCTTCTTCTTGGACTAATACCATTCCGATGGTTGTATCTACAACGGCGAGATACAGGTAATAGTCTTGTTGATAGTTTGGGGAATATATTAATGATGCTCTAATCAAGGAATATTTAAGAGCACTAAAGGAAGCTTACACAACTTGATCCAATGAAAGGGTACCTCTTTCTTCAACAGACAAGTAAAACCTTTAACTATTTCAGCATAGTTTGGAATGAACCTCCTTAGAAATTTTGCCTTCCCTTGAAGTTTCTGTAATTCTAATAAATTCGAAGGTGGAGGCAAGTCAAGTATTTCCTTAACCTTAGTTGGATTGAGTCGAATTCCATCTTTTGAGACCACGAATCCAAGCAATCGACCAGAGCCAACACAAAGCACACACTTGCGTGGATTGAGCCTTATTTTGTAGTGTCAACACTGCAAGAATATTGCTCTAAGATGCTGCGGGTGATCAGTCTGCTTTCATGAATGAGCAGGAAAGTCATCAAGATATGGTCTTACAATGTTCTTAATGTCATGGAAGGTCTATTTCATTTCCCTCTGAAATTTAGCCCCTACATTCTTCAAACCAAAAGGTAGCTTTCTATACGCAAATGTGCCCCAGGGATAAATAAATGCAGTTTTTGATTGATCCTCTGGGTGGATATTGATTTGATTGTAGCTGGAAAAAACATCCATGAATGAAAAGATTTCACATCCGGCACATTCGTCAATAATCTTCTCGATGAAGGGTGTAGGATAATTGTCTTTTGGACATGCTTTATTTACATCCCGGTAATCGACACACACTTGAATTGTTCCTTGTTTTTTCATCACGGGAACAATGTTTGATACCCAATCGATAAGAGGTACAGGGTAAATGAAGCCAGCATGCAAAAAAATTTCAACCTCTGTCTTAATGGCAGCAGCTTTTTTTGGATGTACAGGTCGAAGTCGTTGTCGTACTGGTTTGACATCATGGTACATTTTGATTTGATGTTCAACAATGCTTGAATCAATTCCTAGCATCTCCTCGTAGGACCATGAAAATATATCTCTAATTTCACGAAACAGAGCACAGTAAATATTGAGTTCCAAAGGAGAACAAGATTTGCCAACATGAATGTTTTCTACTATGTTAGGCTTGGTAGAAATGTCTATAGAAGTGGTTTCTTCTATGTTAGACAATTTACGCTCAAAATCTACCAGATCTATTCTAACAGAATTCGAAAAGAAATCTACAATTGAAGGGTGTACTAGCTCATCTGAATAATCTTTAATAGAATCTGGAAGATGGGAATGATGATGATAATCTTCCCATGGTTCTTCTCCTATCATCATGGATTGGATGATTCCTTTGTCTATAGAATATACACGAACAAAAGGATCCGAAGAAGTACCATACCCAAGCGAACGATCTACCCATTCAATCGGCGAATGTGGATTGGGAAATGCCGCAGAAGTAAGAAAAATTTATTGCTATGCAAGATCGATAGGGCTTAGTGGCATAACCTCATTAAAACTTTCATATTCAATACCATCGGTGATCCTCTTTAAGTCAGATGAAGTAGAGGATAACATATTACATGTCTCAACTCTTGCAACTTCCGAAATTCCAGATGGTGGAGGAAGTGTAAAAGCACCCATTGTGGAGGGATCTTTGAAAATACCTATGCCAACAGATTGAAGTGAAAGTGGTGGTCCGTTAACAAACAAAATGATTCCCATAACTTGAGAACTAGAGGAAAAAAATGAAGTTTGGTCAATAACTGTTATTCCACCTTTATAAGGAAAAGAAATCGTACGAAAGTATGTGGAAACAACAGCAGCCATAGCATAAACCCATGGTCGTCCAAGTAAAATGTTGTAGTCAAGGGGTCCGTCAACCACCTCAACTTCAACAGTTACTGTTTTTCCCCTAGCTTTAATTGCAAATTATTCAAAATCCCACATGAAGTATATGTTCTTCCATTAAAAGCTTTCAATGTGGTCGGTGATCTTGACAATGTAGGTGACCCCAGTGTTTTCCAATATCGCATTGACATAATATAGGTAGAAGCTCCCTCATCTATGATAGCTCGATGAATATTTTTATTGAGAGCTTTAATCTGAATCAAAAAATATAATTGGGCTAGTAACTGTGGTGTATATCCTGAGTGATTGAAAACCACAAGATTAGAATCCGCTGGATCTACTCCACCTATTACTGACAGTAAAGCCTGCTTTTGGGACGGGCGATTTTGCAACACCTCAAGCATCGACATAGCAGAATGGGACTGAGAAAGATCCTCTAAGATGGTTTACTTTATGTTTTTGTGCTTGAGGAACCGATCACACCGTCGCCGGCATGAGATTCCCTACTCGATTGTGTAGGTGGAATGGATTGATTCAGGCACGGTGCATATGGAATTTTTTCATAGAGCATGTTGGATTATGTGTAAATTAAATCCGATTATTGGGCATGAGCAATCACTTTATCTTTCGTACCAACTCCACCTTTAGCCACATCCTCGGTGATAGATGGAAATAAGGACTTAATGAACCACTCAGCTAGAAGCTAATCAGGAACATAGGTTTTAACCATTCGGTGACGTCGACGCCACTCATGAATATGATCTGATATGTGAATAGAATTTGTTTGTTTAAAGTTGGCCAAAAGTTATGTTCCAGTTTCATATTTAATAGGTAACTCGAAGTGGGTCAAAAAGGTAGTGGCTAAATTGGTGAAATTATTAAAAGAAGCTCTCATCAATTCAATGTACTACTTAGCATCTGAACCAATGAGTGTTCTTTGGAAAAGGCAGAGTCTTACCAAATCATCATTCAAGGAGTTCGAAGAACACCATAAATGAAAAGTTGTGACGTGATTTGACAGGTCTTCTCCGAGATTTCCATTAAACTTTGGAATATCGTAAAGCAACTTATGAGGAGTTACCAGCCACCATGGTGCATATAAAATTGGATCATTGGTAAGCCGGTTCAAATCCAATAATTCTAAAGTTGCCACAAATGGCAACTACTGATTCAAATCGGGTTGAGCATATCCGGGATAAGATGGAATTGCCTATGCCATAGGCCTTTGCATACCCACATAAGGCGGATATCCTTGATAAGGTGGTGGGACATATCCAGTATATGGATTAAAACCAGGTTGACCTTGCAACTATCGATAATCAAGTTGGGCTTGGTACACAAGGCCCTGATATGCTTGATATGGTCCTTGCCCAAGTTTAGCTTGAAAAACAGGCCCATACTGAGGTTGGACATTCTAAAAAGGTGGTTGTTGATACTTTGGCTGCCAAGGTTGTTGGGGTATTGGTTGTGAAATTTGATATTGCCCCCTAATGTCAATTTGACCAGGGTGAGGATAAACTAAACCAATAGAAAATTGAGTCACTCTAGATAATGGCACACTAACCTAAGGTAATTGTACCCCGAAAACAAGCGGTTGTTGCATAACAGCCTGATAAGTTTGGGTTTGCTTACTCGAAACTTGTGTTTGCGAGGTAGTGGAACTAACTTGTACAAGTTGAGTTGAGATACAACATGTTGAGCTTGTATCTGCAATTCCATAGTTATGATAGGTACAGTCGAAATAATCAGCTCAATTTGCATGGGTTGTGTTGGATACACAAGCCTTGGCTGTAGTGGCATTGTTGGCTGCCATTGACGAACTCTCATTTTAACTTGGCCTGAATACGGTGGGACATAACCATAGGGTTGTCCTCCTTGATAGGGAGGATGTGGTGAATAGGCATCTTGTTGACCATATGGTGGCATTCCAGTGTTAAGAGGGTATACGAGTCTTTGTTCACTGAAATTCCCAGTTTGATACTGATATTGGTAAGAAGGATCAAACTATTGTGCTTGATAAGAAGAACCAGGTAAAATTCCCGATGATGACATGTGTGATGACCATGGAAAAGAAGAAACCCCTGAGTGGATTCTAGACATAGACTAGTAACCAGATGGGATGGATGACTGTCCATATAAATGTGACTCAGGTGTGGTAGAAAACATCGAGGAAGTAGCAGCAAAGGATTCTGCCATATCCACATCAGACGACACAGTCTGGGATGTTTGTGGTTGTTCTGCCATGGTTAACTTACCCAAAAGTTGACCTAATGAATCAAGTGGTATCTCAGAGGCAGCAGTAAAAAATAGAGCAGTAGAACGAAGAGGAGATTGAGAATAAAGATACAAACCAGGTCCAAAATGATGTGGAGTCCCGAGGCTAGAATCTTCCTCAACTTCTTCCTCTACATCAATTAATCCAGGTGGAAGGATTTCACCGTCAGGTTCGAAATAGACTTCTGGTGTTAAAGATGAAGTTTCAGGAACTACAGATGACTAAGGTATTTCAGTAACAACTTCGGAATGTTCAAGGTCAAAGTCCAGATGTTCTGGAAAAAGAAATTGAGTTTCAAGAGAAGGTTCGTGAACAAATTCTGGTTCAGAAATGTCTTCGGTTTCAACTTCTATAGGTTCTTGATCAAATTCCAATAGAATCGGTTCAAGTTCTGAAGTAATTTCTGGTTGATTAACTTCAATTTTTGTATCAACTTCAGTTTCTTTTTCACTTGTTTCCGTTATAGTAGCCTCAGGTAGTTGAGTAACTTCTTCTTGTGTAACAAATGTACCAGAAATGGTTGGAGTAACTGGAGACTCAATACTAGTCGTGATAGGTGACTCTGGTAATTCAAATGAAGTACCAGAAACTCTTGATGTAATAGAATCAATTTGACCAGTCTGACTTGACCGAATAAGAGTCACTTCAGGTGCCAAGGGAAGTTTGTTCATAACTCTCCTCGAACGATGGAGTGGAGGTTGATTTTCCTCTAGAATTTCTTATTGTTTCTATCAACCTAAACTCAACTAAGGAATAAGGATGTTTTTCACAGTCAATTAACTTTTATGATACTAGAACACAACTTTGCTTTTTCATTTTTAACGAGTCGAGAAAAAACAAAAGATGACTCTAGTCACTTTCAATGTTTAATGAGCCTGAAAGGACAAGTGCTCAGATGATCCTTTTCTTTTAAGGAGTCGAAAAGGAATGAAAAAGACTGCTCTGGAGATTCTAGACAAGAGGGTTTACCAGACTAATCACAAAATTGCAATATACACCTTTGTGATAAATGAAGGAGAAATTACCAAGGATTTAACGTACAACAGTCAATCTTCCTGAATGTTGTGTTTGGTGCATTGTGATTGGTAAGGCGGCAGACTCGGCTTCCTATGGATAAAGGATTTCAACCTATTGGGGTCTCCCACTATATACTCGACGGTGCAGGGATCACAAGTCTGTACTAGTACTTATCGAATCAGAGAGGAGGAATCACCCAACCTCAATGAAACTGACAGCCACTAGGTTTTAAGATGTCGGAACACGTCTCTAGCCTAGACCTCTAGATGTTTTCGTTAAGTTCCAATGCCTTATTAGTTTAATGGATGTAAATTTTAGGTTGATCTTGCTTAAAATTTGCCTTTGAGGGTTCACCACAAGATGTTTTTCGAAATTCCTAAGAATGCAACTAGAATGAGAAGCACTCTTTCCATTTTTTTTCAGTAATGAAAATCCTAGCTATGAGGGATAGAGCATACAAGTACTTTTCAAACAAACAACAAAGAGCACAAACTAATGCAATTCCCTAAACCATTCCTTTTAAACACATAAACTCAAACTCTAAAATGCAAATTGCATGTATTTATTTTCCTTTTCAGTTCCTCTTAATGTGAATGATGCAATAAGAAAAGCTAATGCACAAACGATTCAGAATTATTTTCATAAAAATGTCGATTTATGACAATTTCTTTTAAAGGGAAATTAAGACTATACGACACTTTTGAATTTAAAGAAATGAATATTTTTTACACTCTAAATGAAAATACAAATCAAATGCACAAATAGATCAATCTATTATTTATCAAGGAAGATTTTACGACACTTCATTTTCGACAAAACAATCAATCAAAACTATCTTTCGACAATGGATTGCAAATGATAAAACAAATACATAAAAAAAACATCCAACAATACTTTCTAAATCGGGTCAAAATGAGGAAACAAATACTGTTCTTAGAGGTAAGATTCCATTTACATTCAAAAAGCAATTCAAACTACTAAAAATTGGCAAAAAATTTTAGTTCCTAGATGGGAAAACTGACTTAAAAGGATCAGCATAGGCAACAGTTAGAGACAGTGCACTGAATCGCATTGTATCTAAGAAGTGCACTGCAGCGCATTGTGTCAGCCACATAAGTGTGTTGATTACTGAAGGCAAATTTAGGCTCAAATTTGACCCAATTTTCAGTGAATTTGGACTAGAATTCAATAAATGAGATAAGGTACAGTATGTCAAAGTGATTTAAGATATTGATAAGATACTACAAGGGATAGGATCATTCCCCAGTGGAGTCACCAATTTGTTTTGGGCAAATTTAGTGTTTCTACAAACGCCTAACCCTCTAGACCTAGTAGCTAGTCTAGAAACAATAGACAAAGTAATTTGTTGCTTTTCCTATAACCAACAAGTAAGAGAAGGAGGAAAAGAAACCAACTTGTAACTTTCACTTGCTCCCTCTCTCCTTTGACAGATTCTGCCGCTCCTTTCCATACTTAACTCGCATGGAAAGTACTTGCACACAAGCCAAGACAGAAACCCATCAAAGCATACAATAAAGATCTGTTAATTAAACATATCATAGAATCCAGAATACGATATACATCATATAAACACATGAATGGAAAAATATTTGAATTCTTTCTTGATAAAAAGAAAGATTACAACCCATGAATGTTCATGCTTGATTCAGTGTCTTCCTTCCAGTTTCAATCCCTTCTCTCCTCATGAAGCATCAATTTGACATCATTACAATACTCTTACTAATCTCATTCAAACAACATCTCCTTAGCTCAAGAAATTCCAACCTAGACCAACCTTTGAATGCTTGGTCAATTTATAGTTGAATGGAGGAGGTTAAGCCATTAATGGCCCTCATGAATGCTCTGCCAAAATTGGGAAGTTGTTCCATGGAGGAAGGGATAATGGATTGAGGTTCATTCATCTTCTTCCTCATCCAAATGTGAGATCAATCAACCTGGAAAATTCCAGAAGTATCCATTGGATGAGGAATCCAATGGACTCATTTAAAAAAATTGATGAATCTCACTCAGCGCATGTGAAACAAAGGCTAACTGTGTTGCAGTGCACCTAGTCTATGCAGTTTCTGCATTGCAATGCAGCCTTATAGAAGGCTACCTACATTGATCTCCTTAAGGGAATCTTTTGGATGAATGGTGTCATGGAAACTCTTGGGAGACAAGCATGATGTAGTTTGACCTCATTAGGGAATGAAAACAACTGAATTAGGGTTTGATGAACCCTAATAATATAGATCTGGAAGTCAGGATTGATGTACCCAAATTGACCTGTAACAAGGTGGTAAGTGAGGCATCACATAGAGTAGAATGTTTAAATATATGGTATCGATGATCTACAATATGTAGTGTATAGATAACTCACTGGGAAGGCTAGTAAGATAGACTAACCAAAAAAACTAGAGGGTAACCAAACTTACCTAAACTGTTTGGGCCTAGGTTGACAGTAGATAAAGTGGTCAGAGTGGCCATCATGCCTCAGAGCATGAGATACTTCCCCCCCCAAGTATAAGATGATAGAGGGGATTGATCAGGTATGCACAGGTGGGAATGATACCCCAGTTGGATGTGTATGCAACATTCTATGGGCATGCCCCCAAATGGTGGTTATAGACATATGTTCTAGGGGTGAAACTTAGAAATGGTGTGTTCACTTTCGTTGCCATTTTCTTGTACTAAGACCTCGATAACCATATAGGTGGAAAATGAGATGTATCGAGAGTGGTGGACTCCAATCACTTGTATGGATGATTATGATACATAATATGATTATGTATGTTCATTATGATCACCATTTTTGGTGGATTGGTTATTTTCTTATGGGAGGAACGGTTGAATATAGTAGGAGAAAGGAAATAATGGAGTGTTGATCTCATTTTCTACTAGATATGTGAGTCAAAGGGATTAAATATCTAGGTTTGAAAATATGTGTCACCTGTAGAAATTCCTTGTAGATTCAAACTACTAATTGTAATTTACTTGAATCTACTCTACCAACTGCGGAAACAAGTAACGATCATGAAATCATTAAGCATACAAAAGAAATAATTTAATCAAAACATTACACAATGATTTCCTGGGAAAGCCACAGCTAAAACCACATGTTTTCTATATATTGCATTAGTCAGATAATATGAGAAGATTACAATGCTTTTCTCAAGCCTAAGCTACCTTTGCACTATCTATATTTGTCTCATCGCTTCCTAGACAATTCTTGGCCAATACTTAACTAATTTTCTGCTTTCCCAAGTCCCTATTTCCATGCATTTCTTCCTTGGGAATTGGCCCCTATTAATTAAGGAAATTCCTCTATTGGAATTTTGCAATCCATCGTAGGCCTTCCTCTGATTGCATGCACCACCTGTACAATTTGGATTATTATACAATTGATAGTACATTGCCTTTGAACTCCAAACTCAACTAAGTAACTCGTAGATCACACATGCATGAGTTATTTATGGTTGAATTATTAGTTAATTGGTTGAACACATGAAGCGACACCCCACTGTTAGACCTCCTACTATTTCCTCCAACAGTTAGAACTAGTTTAACTGACTTTAACTCAATTAAACCGAATTAATTGATTACAACTCAAAATAAAATCAACCAAGGTTCCTATAAAGTAGGAGCCACTCTACATGACTCATGTTAGACCCTCAACTCGAATTAACTAAACCAACTAAGTCAAATTAACTTGGTGACCTCATCTTCCTGGGTTGTGATGTGGGTGCTCCCACATTATCTCTAGCATCATGCATAAATTTGTCATCTTCTCTGATGCGCATACTTCCATCTCTAGATGTCTCTGCATGAGGGGGTGCTTCCACTTTTTGCTCCTCTACTTTTGGTTGCTCCACATCATCTTGAGGTTCTTCCTTTGGAGCTAAAATCTCCTCATCTGCATGTAACTGAAGCTCCCTCTCAAGGGAACATCTCATGGCCTTCTCTTCATCGAACTTCACATCTGTACGAACAATTTTCATCTTGTGAGATGGAAAGTATACCATATATTTATGAGGTGTATCAGTGTAGCCCACAAATATGCCCAACTCAACTATCGGCTCTAGCTTTTTCCTTACATCCTTGGTAACATGATAGTAAACTGATGAGACAAAGATCCCGAAGTGTGACACATCTAGTTTCTTCCCTAAAAAATCTTCTTCTGGTGTACTCATCCTGAGAATTCGATGAGGACTCTTGCTCTACAAATATCAGTTTTGATGCATGCTTGAACCTACAAGTGCAATGGTAGGCCATGATCATGTAACATCTCCCATGCATCTCCCACAATACTTATGTTCTTCCTCTCATCCACCCCATTTTCCTATGGGTTATGGGGTGTTATTAACTCCCGTTGAATGCCTTCTGATGCACAGACATTTTTGAACTCATTCGACACATGAGTCTCCATCGTTATTTCTCCTCAGAGCCTTCAATTTCCTTCTAGTGTCTTTCTCAACAAGTGCTTTAAATTCAAAAAATTTAGAGAATGTTTGATATTTCTTCTACATGAAGAAAATCAAGCACTTATGTAAGAAATCATCTACAAATATCACATAATAATTGTGCTTGCTCGTGGGGCTATCTAGCATGGTCCACTCACATCTATGTGAACTCTTTCAAGGATTGCTTGCGCCCAACTATCCTTATCATGAAAGGTGGATTTAGTGTACTTCCTCAATGTACACCCTTTGCATGTATCTCGCTTCTCTTGTGCACCCTTGGGAATTATTGTAGAAATTTGTTGCATGATCTTCAAGGCTCCATGGTGAAAATGGCCCAATCTTCTACGCCATAATTCTATGATATCTCGGTTTTGCACATTCTTAGCTTTCGTTCTCAAAGAAGCACAATATTCTACATCCAATTTGTAGAGGTTTCTCACCCAAACCTTGATCTACTTCACTTGTCCCATGGCTATGTGGTGAAGGAAATCCTTTAATTTTCTAAATATCACATCGTAGCCATGGTCTTACAACATTGCAACTGAAACTAAATTCTTATTCAAACCTAGAACATACATGACATCTTTTAATGTGAGAGTAGAACCATACTCCCTCTAAAAAGTAATAGTATCGATGTTGATCATGCTATACCTTCCATCATCTCCCATCTCGATGTGCATATGGAGGTCCTTCTCCTCCAAGTCACTGAAAAATTCTTTATTGCTTGTCATACGGAATGAGGCTCCACTATCCAAATACCACACACTACCCATCATCGATGTTACCATGCATGCAATGAGGGTGAAATATAACTCAAATTGTGAAGCTAAAGCTTCCCCTGTTGCTCCTCCTGATCACTTCTTATTGACCTTCTTGTGTGGAAACTTCATGGCATAGTGTCCCAACTCATGACAGTGAAAAAATATAATCTTCAACAAGTCCTTCTTCTTGCCACCCTAACTAGAATCCCCTTTGGATTGGGATTTCTTCCCTTTCTCTTTCTTCTCCTTTCCATCCAAAGCACGTTTCTCCTCATCATCAAGGTGGTAAGATGTTTCAATATTTTAAAACCTGAAAGATTAGCATGAAGTAAAAGTGTTTTAAGAGGGTGGTTTCCAAAACTGCCCACTTCGGACCCCCCCCTTTTCCGATAACGTTCAGACTGTTGGCATTCTGGCAGTTTTGGTGCTATGGCATAGGTGTTGTCCTTGATGGAAACTCTCTCTGGTGACAGATCACAATTCAGGCACTCAGAAATAAGAAAAAGACATATGGGACAAGATTGTGCTGAGCTATGAAGGAGATGAGCAGGTAAAACGAGCAAAACTTCAAACCCTCAAAATTCAGTATGAAAATCTCAGGATGTACAATGATGAAAGTGTGGCTAACTATTTCCTTCGTATAGACGAGATTGTTAATTGTATGAAAAATTTGGGTGAAGAACTAAAAGAGGTTGTTGTGGTTGAAAAGGTTCTAAGATCTTTATCTCCTAAGTTTGAATCAAAAGTTTCTACATTAGAAGAAAAGGAGAATCTACAGAAAATTACCATGTCGCAGCTACACGGAATTCTAACCACTTATGAAATGAGGAAACGAGGACCATCAGATAGGAGAGAAGCTGCATTCAAGGCTTCAGGTAAAGGAGATTATTATGAGTCAGGACATATGTTAGAAGAAGAGGAAGAATCAAATTTTGTCAAGAACCATCAACGGGGTGCTGGAAGATTCAGATGTAAGTTTCCCTTCAAATGCTTTGCTTGTGGAAGAGTCGGTCACTATGCTGCCAAGTGTCGTCATAAACTTGACAAAGGTGAGGAACCTGTTAGATGGAATAAGAAATAGAACGTAAGTAAGAAAAGCTACTACACTCATGAAGACAGTGATGGACTCTCAAATAGTGATGAAGATGAATGAGGTAATAACTATAGACTTTTAATGGCTTTTGAAGATGATGATTTTATGGATGCTATAGATGAAGAAGGTATTTTTGAAGAGATTTCTAAACTCAAAATTTGTTTAGAAGAGAAAATATGATTATTGATACTTTGCAATTTCAACTGGCTGAAAGTGAAAAACATCATGAAAAGTTAGAGTGTGAAATTGTGGGACTTAGAAAAGAGATTAGAAAACTAAGCTCTAATCTTAGTTTTGTTAAAGGATCGAAACGTGATGAGTTATCAAAGTGCAGCGTTCTCCTCTAATCAAGACAGGTCTGGGATATAATGAAGAAGCAACTCAAGCGCAGAAACCATACCCCTCCAAAAGTTATCTTGATGCAGCAAGGAGGAGTGAGCAAAGGCCTAATGGAGATCACCAAGTAAATCAGGGACATTTTTCTTCAAGAATGAACAGAGATCACCAAGTAAATCAGGGGTAATCTGCTTCAAGGATAAACAGAAGCTACAACAGACCACAGGTAAATCATTCTCAATTCGCATCAAGAATGAATGACAACTACAATCATTCGGTCCGCAGGGTTGATAATCGCAGGAATTTCTTCAATAGCCAATGTTTCTCTTCTCACAACTTTGGACACAAAGCAGCTCAGTGTGTTGCCTACAAAACTATCATGACTAGAGAAACTCAAAAACAGAGTATGACTGGGATCATGAAAAGGACCTACAATAACTTTTCTGCTATTGAAAATGAAATAGAATATTCTATTTGTAATAATTTTGGTCATGAAGATTCTGAATGCAGGAGCAGGTTTCGGCAAACAATTCATAAGGAGAAAGCCTCAAATATCAAAACATGGAGAATGAAAGAACCACAACCAGAAAGATGTGGTATAGCCTTATATGCAGAAGGGCAGGAAAATCAATGGTACATCGACAGTGCATGTTCAAAACATATGACAGGTGATAAAGAAAAAATTCAGTCATATAGTGCCTTGGAGAAGGAGAAGAAGGTCTCATTTGGAAATGACACCCCTGCTCTCATAAAAGGTAAAGGTTATGTTCTTTTAAAGAAAAGGTCACAGCAGGAAATGTTATGTATGTTGATGGATTAAAGCATAATCTATTGAGTTTCAGTCAGATGTGTGATCAAGGAACAGAGTTAATATTTCGATCAAATGGATGTAGTGTTCGTGATCTTGATACAGGAGAAACGGTGATCAAAGGCATAAGAACTCCAAATAATTTATACATATTCAAAGAAGGACAACAACAATGCTATCTGAGCAAGAATGATGAACACTGGCTATGGCACCGGAGGTTGGGGCATCTAAGTTTCTCACAAATAAGGAAAGCATGCAAATACCAGGCAGTTCGTGGTCTTCTAGACATCAGAATTCCAGACAATACAATATGCAAATCATGTCAGTTTGGTAAGAAAACCATAACTAACTTCCCTGAGAAGGAAGGATCAGCTAGTAGGCCACTTGAACTTGTCCATACTGATGTATGTGGTCCATCTAGGAAAAGGTCACCTTAGGGAGAGGAATATTTTATATTATTCATTGACGACTATTCAAGGATAGTTTGGATAGGACTTATGAAGCACAAAGATGAAGCCTTCGAAAAATTCAAATCCTTCAAAGCTTTGGTTGAAAACGAATCAGATCACAAAATTAAATGCCTCGGGTCTGATAGAGGTGGGGAGTTTACCTCAAATGAATTTTTCGATTTTTGTGAAGAACATGGAATAAGAAGGGAATTCTCTACAGCCAGGACTCCTCAGCAAAATGGAGTAGTGGAAAGGATGAATAGAACGGTTCAACAAATGGCTCATGTTATGCTTGATGAGTTTGGAACTCCCGCAACTTTTTGGGGTGAAGCTGCATTTGCTGCAGTTGTTATTCTCAACAAAACAAATGTTTGGGTGAACAACACTGAAACCCCTCATGAGCTCTGGTATGGTGAGACTCCTTCGGTAAAATATTTCAAAATTTTTGGAAGCAAATGTTATATCAAAAATACTGATGAACATCTTGGCAAGTTTTGAACCAAGAGTAGATGAAGGCATTCTTCTTGGTTACTCTCCCCACAACAAAGCATACAATTGTTATAATAAAAGGCTTGGAAAAATTGTTGAAAGTATTGATGTAGTGGTTGATGAAGAAGAAAACACTCCTATGCAGGTAAGATCTGAAGATTTCGAAGATGATGAGGATTGTCCATCAACATCAAATCAGATTCATGATGAAGAAGAAACCTATGTAGAAGAAACCCATGAGGAGCCTGAAGAACAAATAAAGATAGAAGAAAAGACTCCATCCAGATACGTTCAAAATAATCATCCAGAAACTCAAATTTTGGGGCAGAAAGAGGTGGGTATACAAACAAGAAGAACAATTGCAGAAGCTTCAATCTATTTGGCATTACTTTCTTCCACTGAACCACAAAATGTAAGAGAGGCATGCAAAGATGAATGCTGGGTCAAAGCCATGGATGAAGAACTTGAGCAGATCGAAAGGAATAACACCTAGGAGTTGGTTCCTAGACCAAAAGATAAGAATGTCATAGGAACAAAATGGATCTTCAAAACAAGTTGAATGAAAATGGGGAAGTGATTAGAAACAAGGCCAGACTAGTTTGTAAAGGGTACGCACAACAAGAGGGAATAGACTTTGAAGCAGCTTTTGCTCCCGTTGCTAGACTTGAGGCCATTACAATGTTCCTTGCTCTCTCTAGCTTCCAGAAGTTCAAAGTATTTCAAATGGACGTGAAATCAGCCTTTCTGAATGGTGATTTAGAAGAAGTGTATATTGAGCAGCCAGATGGATTCATCCTTGGTAATGATCCAAATATTGTATGCAAACTAAAGAAGGCTCTCTATGGTCTCAAACAGGCTCCAAGGGCTTGGTACTATCGTCTAGACAAATACCTTCATCAACAAGGTTTTTCAAAAGGATCAGCAGATAGAAATATTTATATAAAAATTGAAAATAACAAATTGCTAATAGTTGTTGTGTATGTAGATGATATCATCTTTGGCAGCAACGAAGAAGCTATGAGTCAAAACTTTTCCTTGGTGATGTAGAAGGAATTTGAAATGTCCTTGCTTGGAGAACTGACATATTTTCTTGTTTTACAAATCCAACAAAATAAAGGCGGTATATTTTTATCTCAAACTAAGTACCTCAAGAATATCTTGAAGAAGTATGGTATGGAAGATTCAAACCAGTATGTACTCCTATGGTCACAGGATGTAGTTTCAGTGCAAATGATGAATCAACAACAGTGCATCAACCAACCTATAGATCCATGATTGGAAGTCTGCTCTATTTAACAGGTACCCCACCAGACATAATGCATGCAATAGGAATAGTTGGAAGATTTCAGGCAAATCCTAAGGAAACTCATCTTCAGGCAGTAAGGATAATTTTCAAGTATCTTCAAGTAACTCAAAACTATGGCCTATGGTATCCTAGAGATGCAAATCTCACTCTTCATGCTTATACAAATACAGATTGGGCTAGAAGCGTGGATGATAGAAAAAGCACTAGTGGTGGTGCATTCTTTATGGGGTTTAGATTAGTATCTTGGTTCAACAAGAAACATAGTTCTATTTCCTTATCTACAGCTGAAGCAGAATATGTGGCTGTTGCATCTTTCTGCACCCAACTCCTTTGGATGATGCAAACCTTGCAGGATTATCAAATCACTTGTACTCCACTTATTTCCATCTTATGTGATAACATGAGTGCAATAAACATTTCAAAGAATCCATTCATGCATTCAAAGACCAAGCACATCCCTATCAAATATCATTTTCTTTGGGAACAAGTGGTGGAACAAAAAGTCAAGTTGGAGTATGTTCCATCTAAGGAACAAGTTGTTGATATACTCACCAAACTGCTACCCAGGGAAACATTTGAATACCTCAGACAGAAGCTGGGAGTAGTTTATGCTTCAACCTGCTATTGAAACTTGTCTGTTTAAGAGAAAAGTTGGTGTATGCAAGTTCGATGAGGAGGATCTGCGTACATACGCTGGTTTGTGCAGATACAGTAGCATATATGAGGTTTGAAGGATATCATCAGAGCCAAACTCTGATAGTCTGATAGGGGTCTGTCAGAGACCATCTGGCATAGGTTCAAGGGGAGCAGATAATCTTCTAATGATGCATAGTTGGCATTACCTTAGAAGCTTTTGGTTCAAGTTCACAACTATTGTTGATTTTAGGTGGAAATCTTACAGAGGAAGAACAGAAAGAGAACATGGTTGCTAATCGTAATAATGATTGACAGGTGCTACTGATAGTAGTTATTGATGGCTTTCATATTCTTGCTCAAGATATTTCGTCTCAATGTCATGTATATCTTCTTTTCACCAAGGTCATGTAACGACCTATTTTGGTTTCCCCACTATGCCTCGGATGAATGATGTAATGTAATTGGTTGTCATATGTAAATTTCTGATGTATCCCCACTTGGTTGGATGGATGATCCCCACTTGGTTGGGTGATGGATGTATGTATAGAGTCTTTTGTGATAGGAAGGTCAATTATGATGTATAAGTCATGGTTCTTTTTTAAGAACATTTTTTTGCAGATCTTGCCTATAATGAGGGGGCACACGTTTAGCACAGCACAATAGAGATTTCAGCATGTACTCAGGGGGAGCACACCGCTTTTCCCTTGATGACAAAGGGGGAAAATGATGTTGAGGATCTTGGGGTTGCCATCATGTCCAAAGGGGGGGGTTTTTGGCATTCTGGGCATGTTTGGCAGTTTCGGTACTATGGCATAGGTGTTGTCTTTGATGGCAACTCACTCTAGTGACAGATCACAGTTCAGGCACTCAGAAAGAAGAAAACGACATATACGCTGGTTCACTTTGACGAAGCCGCGTATATACGGAGGTTGGACATTCCCAAGGTGCGTATGCGTATACATGCACTTTCATGCAAGGAAAAGCGCGTACATATGGGAAAACTTGTTTCTGGTCCGTGGTATTTAGTCCTTGGTATTTGAACCTATGGTTTTGGGCCATGGTATCTTGTCATAAGTGTTGATCCCAAGTATTGAGTCCATGGTATTGAATTGTTATGGTTTTGGACCGTGGTATTGTGAAAGGCCTAAGACTATAAAAGAGGAAGGAGATCATTTGGCAAGGGGAGATCTGAATTATTGAATATCTGAAAAAGTGCTAGATCTGGAATACAATGACTGGGTTATGGTGCAGATCTCGATCTGAAGGAAGAAGGAACCTGAGCACAAGGAGAAGGATAAGTTCTTTTGATGGGTCAAAATCTTAAGGCTTGAATGACAGTATCTTTGTATAATTTTGATCTGTTCTATGTGGTGCTTGTTTGATCTATAAATCTGATAATCTGGGTAAACTAATATCTGAACATTTGAAGGGGTAAATTACCTTTATAGATTTGTACGCAGGTTCAGTGAAGCACAGGTGGGTATACACGTAGGTTCTGTAAGGCGGAAGTGCATATACACGCATTTTCTAGAAGGCAGAAGTACATATACGCAGGTTGATCTTAATACAGAAGCGTATACACACTAGTTTCTGAATATTGAAGTAGTGTAAATCTCATAATTTATGTTCTAGCTGCTTCTGTTGATTATTGCAATGATCTGGGTTTAGAATTTGAGGTGTGATTACAATTACTGTGATCTGGTTACAGTTGACAGAGAAGTGTTTATTCTGATTGAGTCTTGGCCGGTGAAATGGTGAATGGTTGATGTAGAAATTCTTGATGTTATTTGTGGATCCAGTCTGAAAATTTATAAAATGTGGTCCTTGGAAGAAAGAGAAGATTGTAGCCTTCTGCAAGTAGCAGCCTGCATACTAGTATCTCAACTAGCACAAGAACTAAGGGGGTTGTAGCTCCCTTCCAGGAGAAACTGGAAAACAAGAGAGGGTTGTAGCTCTCTGTAAGTAGCAGTCTGCGTACCGGTAAAGGACTGCACCAGTACAAAATCATTGTAAAAAGAAGTTTCTAATTAAAAGAAGATAGAGACAAATTGCAGCAGGTGGTTTTCACCCACATTGGATTTCCACCTTATATCTTGTGTCCCTATGTGTGGTTGTCTTCTGATCTGTTTTATTGTTCCTAGCAACTGTTTATATGATTCTGATGCATAACTTAATGATCAACATCTGTAGAATAAAGTAAATTATAAATTTGCATAGTATACTCGGGTTTCTTTATCTATAGTTCTGTATATACGCGGGTTCATCTAACTGAAGTAGCGTATATGTTCTGGGTTTGAAAAAGTAAAGAATTGATCAGGTAATATTGATTTACCCCCTCTCAGTATTATTTCCAACACTTGAGAGAAGCCAAATAATATTTGCAATGATTAAGAGAAATTGAAAAGATATGAAAGCCTATAAAGTTTCTACACATTGCACAAATCCAAATGCAACATGGATAATATGCAAACAAATATATGTAACAATTTAAATTGTACCTTCGAATTGTAATATGGGTAATATGTAAACACATATATATGTGACAGGTTTCATTGGAAAAATGGAATGGAATAAATAAAAAAATTATGATCAATATGATGCGAAATAAAACTTAAAATAATATGCGTAATATGTAAACACATATATATGACAACTTAAAATAATATGCCTAATATGTAAACACATATATATGACAAGTTTCATTGGAAAAATGGAATGGAATAAATAAAAAAATTATTATCAATATGATACGAAATAAAACTTAAAATTATAAGCTGTTAGAATGAGCTCTTGAAAAAGTTTTATGGGAAACTTTGAAGTAAAATGTAATAAGTTAAAAATAAATAAATAGAAATATTTTTTATATATTTTTTTTTAAATTGATAATTTTTTTAAAATATAATAATTACTTTACTCAATAAAAATATCAATTAAAAAAAATTGCTTACAAAAATAAATTATTTAAACTTGAAATAAAAACCCAACTTCATTCTCTTACGGAGGAAATTGCTTTAAAAAAAATTATTAATTTCAACCATTTAACTCACTTTGACAATAATGTGACTCACTTGATAGTAGTGAATAAACTATATTACATTGGATAAGGTTATCCGAAAATCCGAAAACATCTCCAATTTATACACGCGTGCAAATAACTAGAACCCCATTCATATTATGGCATTGCCCTTTTTCACGTTTGTTTGGTGACTTATTCGAAAACGTTGCGTGCAATTTCTGGAGACTTCCTCTAGGAAAACAAGTATACATATAGCTAAGTAACTCGATCTGACTCGATATGTTAATCTGACAAAAAGTGTGTATCACACCATCATCTCAACTATGTTAATAATTCAAACTTGAAGACCACATAGAAGCCTCTTCATACATTTGAGAAAATATAAATTGTAGAGAATGTGTATGCTTCAATGTCCGACCTTAGTTGTACATGAAAATTAAGTGAATCTACTTCATAGGAAGTAGCAGAACTGTGCATTATGCTGTCAATATTAATACAATTTCACTGTTTCTCCTCTTGCAAGAGGGCCACTAGAAGCTATGATCACATGAAAAGTTATGATTGGCTAGTTTTCTTAAGCCACATTCATACAGGCTTGTTTTAAGATATATATCTGCTTAAACTATTGTTAATTGTGCAGCTTCGAATGAATTCATTGATTTTGAAATGTATACAATATTAAGAAGAATAAATGTCATCACAAACTCTGCACAAGGTACGTTGTTGTCTGCTCTCGAAAAGTAAAGAAGAAATAAGAATTATCGTTACGATATCTTGATCTTTAAAGAAAACATCTGCAACTGCACTGTTTCCAGGTCTGACAAATGTGTCCAATATTAGCAGGTTGATAGGCCCATCAGAATAGCCTGCAATCGGGCCTCATATTAACAGTGGGTGAGTGGCTAGAAACAGTTTGTCAGGATTTAGACATTAATATATTAAAAAAAGGTCTGACAATAAAAGCTATTTAATACCTTCGTGATCACTGCACCTTGTATCTGAGAGTAACAGAGCTGAAAGCTATCCGAGAAACTGGCGTTGGCATATGCAGGTACATATCCAGAAAGAGGGTTTTTAGTGGCTTAAAAATAGTTTATTGGAACTAGCAACCTTTTAGATATATGCAACTACTCATAATTCACATATATCATAAATTTCAATTTAGGATTGAGAGGTCTGGAAATCAGAGACTGAGCCTGGATCTCAGAGTCCAACCACATGTCTATCCTTCAGACCTTACTAAGATGGGTCACCAACCACATGTCTATCTTTCGGACCTTACTATAATGGGTCACGGTGTCCCTTGAGATTTGATGTTGGGTAAAGAGAAAAACAGATTTGAGGTTGGGTAGAGAGGAAAACATATAAATGAGAGCCACCCCATCCTCCCACGAAAAGACTACCTGGACAAACAAGATGTTTCCATCTTTTCTGACTGGTATTTCTGTTGTTGAAAACACTGATACGCAGCTTCAAAAGCAAGAACCCTTGTTACTTCCTGGCTTGCTTGTACCGATCAGGGATCCAAGGATCCAAATCACTAACTGAGAGATTGTTACATATTTCTAAAGACTGCGTGGAAAGATAGTCATGCTGTCTGTCATGGGTCGTAACACATCCCGTAAGAGCACGCGTGTCTACATGGCTAGTTGTGTCCCAATTGCTCTGCACATCCAAATAGTAAGGCAACGTTATGTCGTCTGAAATTCCTTGCTTCTCCATACTTTTATGACTTGATGCCCAATATATATCTCGGGGGATATTTGTATTCAAGAATTCAAAACCATCAATATCTGACAGTTCGTCTGGCGAGAACGAAACCAAATTGTCAGAAGGATCTGACATACACAGCGGCAACATCTGCTGGATGCTGCAAATCTCGGATGAATGAAAACTCTCAAGGATAGTGGAAATGCTCGACGAATCGAACCCAAATGGATCGTCTTCCTTTTCCAGATATTTGCCGCCTTCTATGTTTTCTGCCTTTTCCTCTCCCGTTAAGGTTTTGGGAATATCGTAACCTTCAATCGTGCGGGAAGGAGAGAACGTAATATCCGCGTTTTTCAATTCTACCGCCGGAGAAGGTAGATTCTGAAAACCACGAGAGAAAGTTTCCGTGGATCTTGGCATAGGGGGTGAGGATATGGATCTGAAATCAATCATTTGAGAAGTAGGGAACAAACCCCAGATATTGTCGTTACAATTAATCTGAGACATGACCGCAGTGCCCGTGTGAGTATAGATGAAGTTGGTGCGTGCTCCGCAGCCACTCATGGATAAGGAAGCTTGGTCGTAAGCCATGGCTGCCTCCTCTGCTGTGTCAAAGGTGCCTAGCCAGTGCCTCTCTTTGGTGAAGGGATTTCTAATCTCAGCCGCATAGCGACCCCAAGGCCTTCTACGGACTCCCAAATATTTGCCCGGTTGATACTTCCTTTTCATTGCTTTCAAAGGCGACGTACGTGGCTTGGATTCATAATATTTCAGACTCCCCTTTTGATCAGAGAACTGCGAATGGTGGTCTGCAACAATCCGAGTCTCAATGCGTGCAGAGTCCATCTCCTTGAGAAGAAAATGGGAGCGATTTTGCTACCAGAAATGGGTAGACTTAACACTTTTTCTTGCATCAAATGCACATATTGCACTCAATCATTCTGCTGTTAAATAAGCTACCGGATTAACTATTCACAGTGGAGACAGATGGCTCAGAGCTTTGCAACTCTGATAGAAGCATTGAAACAGCATGTGTCACTTTAAAAAAAAAATGTCCTCTCAGAGATTAAAAAAATTACTCAATGCATATCGATTGTGTTTGTAGTTGTATGTGGGGTGATGTTTGTCGGGAATGCTTTTTTGAGTGCAGCAAAATTGAAGCTACTTCCTCCATCTAGCTCAGACTTTTTAGTTATAGAAATTATTCATCCATACATTGTATTATGGATAGGAACAGTAGTATCTCAGACCATGGATGGGCAACTATGGGAGGGAGACATTCATTCATAATTTCCGTTTTGGATCACTTTTACAATTATTATCACAGATGCATTGTAATTTAGACCATTTAGACCAAGCAGTATCTATATTTTATTAAATATCTGGACAGATTCTTGGAGGGGAAAACATATCTATATTAAAAGTGGAAATAATATTTAACTGAATTGAAATAATTATACATTAAACATTTCAAAAACAAAATGAACAAATACCAAAACTGAAACTGAACCGTGCTACTTAAATATTTTAAAGATTATTTCATCTTAAAAAATAAGAAACGGGTGAAATGGTCCAAATGAGCTTGGAAGGGGATTTGTTTTATTTTTTAATGAGCTTGATACAGGAAAAGAATTAAGCTCAAGGGAATTTGTTCCATTTTTTAACAAGCTTGAAATGAGAAAATGAACTGTTCTCGAGGACCTTGTTTCATTTTTTAATGAGCTTGACATAAGAAAAATGACTATTCTCAGAGACCTTGATCATGACCTACAGAAGGCCATGGCTTCCAAGGGGTTCTCATCAAATTGGAGAACAACATTCTAGAAGGTATGAATGATCCAATGGGAAGATCTGACTCCAATTCCATGAGTAAATGATGCACTACATCACCTATAGATCATCAGTAGGTGGAGACACAGAACAAGTTGCCACATAGTTAATATGTGGACGGGGATATACCACTTGAATATAAGGAGAACTTATGTAAGTTTGTTGATTGGGAGTTATATTAGGACCAATGAATGAATGTTGATCAATGGTCACGATTCTTCCTTCATGCCAGAAACACATCAGATGAAAAAGTTAAGGAACAAGAGCTCCCATGTCATAAACATAGTCACAGCCAAGGAGTAAATTAAAATAGAAAGGGCCTTGGTTGGACCACTATCACATTGGTCTAATGGTTAAGTAGTTCCTCTATTAAAAGCCAACAAATTTTGGGTAATAGCACAAGTTATGGGGAACCAAAATCATGGCAAGCGATTGAGGACGTAATACTAATACATACACATTTATCTATGGTTGTTCCAAGTATGGGATATTATAACCATGTAGTATGATTTGGAAGGGAACAAAAGGAGGAAGATGATATCCTTTCAGTCGACTCCAATTAAAGGAAGTGCCCATAGTACTTGGAGGGGCTGTTGGGGGAGTGGGAGAACAACCCCTTGTGAAAAGGAAATGGTAGAACTACCCCCCTATGCCGTGGGTATGGGAAGATTACCTCCCAGTTCATTGGAACCTGAAGAAACAAGAAGAACCTGAGTAGTATGAGACTCACTATCTATGACAAAGGTACAATCAATGAAAGGGGGAATCAAGTCAACTATGTTCTCTAGGAATGGTTGGTCGGGAAAAGAGTAATGGGATTCACATTCAGAGAGAGTCAGATTGATTAGATTCATATTCTGATCAATCACTTCAGCAACCAGTGTAGGATTGCGATAAATCTTTCGATAACCATATGAAAGATGAGGCTCGGAAGATGCAAGGTTGTCCAACACTTTTGAGTCTTCATCCATATAAGGACAAAGTTGAATAGGATGATTCCCTTCACATAACCTATAGGGAAACTTAACTTTGCCCTTGATTTCTTGAACCTTATGATCACTATTTGAAGGTTTCTCATTAGCACGATCTCCGGAGGTTGATAACTAAGGTCAATGTGAGCCTATAGACCACACTTCTCATACATTAAGAATACCAAGACAATATTGAAGGCAGTGGTAACCCTTACATAACTTGCAAGGGAGTTTAAATGTGTCCAACTGATTGGAAGGTTTGTCCATACTAGTTGCTTTGGTAGCAATTCTTTCTTGGCTATCCCCCTGGTTATTTTGCTTCTTCTTCTTCATCCTTTTCTTCTTCTTCTTGGCGTTTTGGCTACTAGAATCAAGACCTTCACCAGGTGGAGAGGAAGAAAGGGATGAAGAAACAATAGGTGAAGAAGTAAAAGGGTCAACTTTAGGATCAACTTGATGTTGATGTTTTTCAAGTGGAGGAGAACTTGGTTGAGGAGCAGTTTGGACATTTCGAACCATAGGGGTTGAAAACAACCAAACTAGAAAACCAATAGTAAGTTTAGGAAGTGATAACGTTGTCATACAAGGAGCAACAATATTTCCAAAAGAAGGAAAATGACTAGGACTCTCGTCTGAGGGGTTCCATTTATTGGGAAACTTTAAAACTATCACCATTAGTCTCAACTGAATATCCACTAAGTAGGTTTCATACGGTAAAGACGTTATTCCATGGTCAATTAATTGATTTTAGAAATTAAAGACAAAAGATAAATAAGAGTAACTAGGCAAAATGGATTACCAAGAAACTATGAACTGCAATATACCACCTTGGAGAAACAAGGATTTACGTACAGGAAGAAAATCTCCCTGAATGTTGTGTTCAGTGTATCATGGTATACAAGCCAACTGACTCGATTACCTATGGTAGGATAGCACAGTCTGAGTTAGTGTTGTCTAATGTGTAATTGTTCAATGAGAGTGTTACCATATACTTTTCCTACATGAAGAACCATATGATATACCCAAAGGTACGTGGAGAATGATTCTATCAGCTTACGTATGTGGAATGGGATATAACACCCATATTGTAACATTTACATAAAAAAATAGCTTCTATGTTTAAAGACGTCGGAACACATCTGTAGCATTGACCTCTAAATGTTTTGTTAATGTTTAAAATGCTTCTTACATTAATTGAGGTGAATTTCAGAGTCAATCTTGAATTATGTTTCAATTTCATGACTCAAAAATAATTGTCACCTTAACACACCTATGATGCAACTAATTGATAAGAGAAAGAAAAAATCATAGAAATCTTATGAAAGGATAATCAATAGAAATGAAAACATTGATATGGATTTTAAGAGACACCTACAAATTCAGAAAAATCAAGAAAGCATTCGTGACAAAAGCAGAGTAGAGAGCAAGGGCAAGGAATGCAAAATTTTGCATCCTATAGGATCAAGTAGGTGCATAAGGGACACTAGTGAAATGTAGTCCATGTGTAGCACATGAGAAGGTGTGTTGTAGTTTAGGCACATACTAATCAGCGTAGGTGGAACAAAGGAGAAGGTGCACTATAGTGAAATCATAGTAGGTGTAGAACAAGAGAAGGTGCACTACAACATAGGAAGACAGTTATGCAAGGTGCATTGAAAAAATGACACAAGAAACCCAACCAATCTCAAATAAGTCCTTTCCTAAGGTTAGTGAATATTTGGGTGATTCAATCAATGTCAATTCAAGAGGTGTGAAAAGTGCTAAGGTCAAGTAAACCACTAGGGGAAGGAAATTTTCCCCAGTATGGTTGACAATTTCTTATGCAAAATTTATGACCGCTGATGAAAGTATCTACCATATACCAAGTAGACTAGTCTAGAACAAAAAAAGAATAATATAGTTTTTCCCTTAGAGAAATTGAAGAATGTGAAATAGGCTTACTTGGAATACGTAGCAAGACTTACTTTCCTCTTGGCCTGTAAGCTCCAATCATATCTCTGATTGCTATAATTAGAACCTACACCTACACTCATAACAAGTGAAAGATCCATAACATCTATGTAGTATAATTCAATTACTCTATTCAATGGATAAGTGAAGCATTGAAATACATGAATGTAAATGTAACATAACAAATATAGGAAAATTTTATAGCCATTGTACTAATAGAAATAGGAGAGAGTTTACAACCAAGAATAGTAGTTAATCTTGTAGAGATATCTCCAAGTTGACTTGTCCTTCATTTTCACAAAGCACACCTCAATGTCACCATAATTCATGAAGGTTATGACTCTCTTAGATTCAAGGAAACAACATTACGGTATGATAAGTCTCCAAAAGACAACCCTAATGTTATAGATGGTAGTAAATTTATAGGAGAGGGATGGTAGTTATGGAATTATTATCCATTTACCAACCTAGGATTTAGATCCACTGAATATGGGAGGATGAGCTCAAGGGATAAGAGGTGAAGTCTCCAAGGTAGGATCGAATAGGACCTGAGCTTCTTATCCAAGGTAAATGGCTAAGAAAACCCTTCAAAGCTTCTAGAAGAGGATGCTTCGGGATTATTTTTATTTTTTTTGAATTTCTGGAATCATCGCACCCCCAACAAGGATAAATTTGTTGTTGACTAGTGTTGGTGTAGAAAGGAGCAACCTCCTACTAAACACAAGTCTTTAAAGGGGCATGGTGCACTCGGGCTTAAAATCCCTGATTTGAAGCAGTTAGACTCAGAAAATCAGTTATTTGGAAAAGTCATGCTTAGGGATTTGTGTAGGGATGATGAAAACATGTTCAAAGATAATGATTAATCTGGTTTGCTATCCTATTGACTAGATGTGACAAAACTCCCTATAACAGTTATTGGAAACAACACCTTTCGGGATTTTAGCTCCCTAAGCGCCCCCATGCAGCCTTAGATTAAAAACAATGGTGGAATTCCTTAAGATGTTGTAATCCTACAGCTTAAAATGATCCTATAGCTTCTTCCTTTCATAAAGAAGATGCTTTATATGTACAATATATCCAATTTGATTCCCTATGTACTGATTTAGATCCACCATATGATAAAACCTAGAAACAAAAAAGGGAGGACTACCAATTAAGGATTTCAATGAAGATCTAAAATTTCTCCCCTTGTTTCAAATCTTTTAACCCTTAACAAAACCTAGATTGGTTAGGATGCGTGGCTTTTTCTAGTAGAAATGCACCATTCTTATGGTTTCCTAGATTGTTTAAGTCGATATTTAGACTTGCGACCTAAAAAACTAGAGAAGTGGGCCCAATCTAGATGGATGAAAACCATAAATAGACAATAGATTTAAAAGAAAACTTAAAATTTCAAGTACTATAGATAGCCTAATGTCTGCCAGTTCATCCACCTTGTTTGAAACCTTAAACTAGAAATTCCACCTTGTTATCACTCAGGTTGTCCCTAGGCTCTTGTAGGGATAGGGTCGAGGTAACCACAAACCAATCTTTGGATTGCAGGTTCTAGCCCACCTGCAATCAGAGAGGGCTCTCTCTTGATGATTTAACTTTTTTGATGATGATTTTAGGCTAATTGTCGGGTTCAGGGGTTTTGTTGTTTTGTTTGGATGGAAGGTGTATGCCAAGTAGAAAATTCCAAGCAGAGAGGTAATGTAAAGTGTGATAAGTTTCAAACCATTGGGCATGGAGTCATAAATTAAGGCTTGCTGTTGCGTTTTCTTGGTCACAAGAGGATTGTGGAGCGGGATAGCCACACATCATACAATTATCAATTTGCTGAAAGGATGGAATGATGGTCAGGGATGAAAGGCAATTAAGAATCTTTCATCAGAACTGATAGGGAGGAGAAGTGAATGAATGGTTATCTAGGAGCAGTTAAGAATTCCTAAACTATCATTCATATGTGAAAGAAACAGTGTAAACAAGATCATTTAAGTATGCATGTTCATAACTATTCCTGAAGAAAACATTAAAAATTGCAGAAATTGAGCATAAGGTGCAACTAACCAAATCCTAAACTATTCTTCTTTTCTGCAATTTAGATGGCGGAATGATGATAAAACAAACATGACAAACTAACAGAGCTAAGAAACACTTATTGAACCATGTAGAAGCACAGGAATTCCACAATCACTCCTCGACCAATTAAACACAGCAAACAGTTTCAGAATCCATGCTTTCAGCAGTCTTTGATTATAGAAAGCATCACAGTTACAGTGCGAGTCTCTGCTTGAGAGAAAAATCGAAATAACGAAGATCAAGATATTGATCAACCAACCAACCCATACTCCATTTTTCAGGGTGGTATATATAAGAAAAATACCTGAAGTCATTTATTACAATTGACCTAAACAGGTATGCAGGAAAAAGATTTTTCTAAAAACCTAATTGTTGCTAGAATTAAATGCAATTATGTCCTTTGGGCTGTGCCACAGGAAACTGAATCAGGTTGAGTTGATGAGGTGTCCTGTGTGACTTGGTGCAGTGGTTCTGTCATAATTGTGCATTGAGTTCTGGTGCACTGATCTTCTGTGAGTTTAATGTGCAGTCATTTGTGCTGGTGAGCCTTCAATGCGTCTTCAATTGCTTCTTGACTTTCAGGGCTTTCGTTTTAATGTTGATTTGCCTCGAGCCCTGAGAAAATCTCCTCTTATACACTTTGCCGCTACATTGATGGTCTTTGTCGCTTCCTGATACTCTTTGACGTGCTTTTGTTTGCATATTTGATCTGATACTCTTTAATCTATGTTGCTGGTCTCTCTCTGTCTTCAAATTCGTTTAATTTGGCAAAATCGGGTAATTTCAGGCTTTTTCGGTGCAAAAAGGGCCAAAGAATCAAAAGATTCCCTAAAGATTCCCCAATATGGCCTATTTCCCATAGCGATGCGTGATTAGCACTTCACGCTAATCGTGCATTGAAAACTGCCTCCGTTTCTCATTCTGGAGCTCCAAAGCTCGACTTTCGCGCTTGCGCAAATTTCCGTTTTTTGGCTGCTGACGTCAGCATGACGTTAGTTGTACGACAGATGATGTCAGCATGCTGACGTCATCAAGGTGACATGGCAGAGACACGTGGCAGGGTGACGTGGGCCGGGCGGAGGTAGAGTGAGGTGATGTGGAGTTGATGTGGCAGGGTGAGGTGGTGCTCCTATTACGTGAGGGGAGGGCAGTTTTGCCTGTGCATCGGACCGCCTTTGATACGGAGGTGGTTTCTGTCAGGGGCGGCCCGATGCAATGGGAGGCTGGCACCTATCCCGGTGTACGATGGTAAAACCGTCGGACATTGGGTGGTAACCTACCACCACAATATGACACCCGATACGAACAAGGGTCGTCAGATCTGGGGGGGGCGATCTGATGGTGGTCGGGAAAGGAAGATGCACGGAGTTTAATAAAAGAGTGCACGCGTTAAAGGTTTAATTTTTTGCGGCGTTGTGGGTTTTGAACTTTAGGAAATGGGTTAAATGTGTTTTGGCGCGTTGGAAATTTATTAAACAAACATTAATAATTTCCAAATAAAATGGCGCGGGGGAGGGGGGAAGGGTTTGCATTTGGAAACGGTTTTCTTTGTGTTTGGAAGGGGTCCAAACACCTGGGAATGGAAATTTATGCAGAAGGAGGGTTCTTACTAAAGTCCAGGTGACTTAGTAATTCCCAGAGAAGTACTTATGGTTATACTTCAACCAGGGGGAGGGGATATTTACATAAGGGGATTATTTACATAGTTTTAGTAGGCGGATGGGGAAAATATAGGGAGTTAAATAATGATGTCAGTAGTTAATATGAAGATGGCAAGAAAGCGCTAAGTTTCAGAGATATTAGGCTTCAAAGGGGAGATAGAACCTTATAGAGAAAGTACGGACCCTCCTTGAGTGAAGCAGATCTTCACCAAGGCTAATGACATGGAAAATGATGAAACTAAGAGATATCAAGTAGATCTTGACCTCTTTTTGGGGAAATTAGTCAATGATTTAGGGAAGAGGAAGAAAGAGAAGTTAGTTATGTCTGATTTGAGCTCCTCCATATGAAATTGCCCGATGACTGTGACATGAGTAGAGACGATACTTTGAAAACATGGAAATGAACAGAAATCAAGATTCTACCACCTCAAAACTACTTACCCAGCCTACTTACCTAACATTTTTTCTTCTTTTGGTTTGGGTGCATTTAGACTTGCAGACCCAGCATTTCAATTTTTTCCTTTTATGCCTTCCTATCTACAAACTACCCTTATGTCTTCCAAGGGCCCAGATTAAGCAGTTGGGCTCCTTTGATTCTCTACCTATCTAAGAATCTGCCAATATTAAGCTGTTTGGACAGATTGTCATCCTCTATATTCTAAAACAGGAAATTGAAACCTAGGGAGACCAAGATTAAGTTGTTTGGACCTCCCTTTAGCTGAAAATTCTACAAAACTGGAAAAACTTCTCAAAATTTGGAAAGCAGTTAGATGAACTCTGAGTAGCCTTCTTTGATTGGTGACTGTTTAGCAAATATGGAGCATTGTAGCATGCAGAGTATGACATATTTGGTCTGTAAAAATGTCAATCATGAAATATGAGTAACCTGCTGCAGCAGGAGGCTAACACAGGAGAAGGCATAGTGCGGGGCGCACGCAGCATAGAAAAGGGCGAAGTGCGAGGTACATAGGCAAGGAAAAGGAACAGTGCGAATGTACGCTCTAAGTCAAAAGTAAAGGTGCAGATCTGAAGAAAAGTACGCAGAGCAGAAGAACAACCAGTGCAGATCTGCACAGTTCAGTCTCAGAAGAGTTACGGATATACGCAGGCCCTTGTTGGTGAAGTTGTGGTCTTATCTTGAAAAAATTGTTGATTGTCTTTTAACTATTGCAGCAGAGTTCTAGGTTTAGATTTCTGGTATTAATTTTCTATTTACAACATTCTGAAGAGTTGGGTGATTCATTGGTTCATTGTATAAGGAGTTTGGGTGATTTTCATGTACTTGAAGATTATTTGATGTTCGTGGATCCAGTTTGAAAATTTATGAAACGTGGTCCTTAAAGAAGTAAAAGAGCTAAGGAGGCTGTAGCTCCCTTCCAAGAGAGACTGGAAAACGAGAGAGAGTTGTAGCTCTCTGCAGGTTGCAGCCTGTGTACTGGTAAAGGACTGCACCAATACAAAATCATTGTAAAAGAAGTTTCTAATTGAAAGAAGATAGAGACATATTGTAGCAGGTGGTTTTCACCCACATTGGGTTTCCACCTTATATCTAGTGTTCTTTGGTGTGACTATCTGTTTTCTTGTTTCATGCTCATTATTATATGGTACTGACATACAAGTTAATGACCAATATCTAAAGATTAAATTAGGGAAGGCATATTGAAAAGAATTTGATAATACTGATTCACCCCCCCTCTCAGTATTATTTCCAACAATTGGAATCAGAGCAGGTCCTTCTAAAGAAGCTTGATCGCTTGAAGGAAGATCTTTCATCATGAGCAACTACGAGAGGGAAGCATCAATTAGGCCACCGGTGTTTGATGGGACAAACTTCGTATATTGGAAGGTAAGAGTTACTGCATATCTTCAATCTCTTGGTACTGAAGTCTGGGATATCATAGATACAGGGTATACTTTTCCATCAGCAACTCCTACAGATCCCGCTGAGAAGAAGAAATATGAAACAAATGCAAAGGCGGTCAATACTCTTCTAGGATGTCTATCTCAATCAGAATTCATGAAGGTTATGCAGTTTAAATCCACAAAGGAAATATGGGACAAGATTGTGTTGAGCTATGAAGGAGATGATCAGGTAAAATGAGCAAAACTTCAAACCCTCAAGATTCAGTATGAAAATCTCAAGATGTATAATGATGAAAGTGTGGCTAATTATTTTCTTCATGTAGATGAGATTGTTAATTGTATGAAAAACTTGGGTGAAGAAATAAAAGAGGCTGTTGTGGTTGAAAAAGTTCTAAGACCTTTGTCCTCTAGATTTGAATCTAAAGTTTCTGCTATAGAAGTAAAGGAGAATCTACAAAACCTTAAAATGTCTCAGCTGCACGAAATTCTAACTGCCTATGAAATGAGGAAAGGAGTTCCGTCAGACAAGAGAGTAGCTGCCTTCAAGGCTTCAGGTAAAGGAGAGTACTATGAGTCAGGACACGTGTCAGAAGAAGAAGAAGAATCAAATTTTGTCAGAAATCTTCAACGGGGTATAGGAAGATTCAGAGGTAAGTTAACTTTCAAATGTTTTGCTTGTGGAAGAGTAGGTCACTGTGCTGCCAAATGTCCTCATAAGGATAAGATTGAAAAGGGGGAGGAACCTGTTAGATGGAACAAGAAACAGAATGCAAATAAGAAAAGCTATTACACTCATGAAGATAGTGACAGACTATCAAATAGCAATGAAGATGAATGAGGTAATCACTATAAACTTTTAATGGCCTTTGAAGATGATGATTACATGGATGCTATAGATGTAGATGGCTTTTATGAAGAGATTTCTAGACTCAAAACATGTTTAGAAGAAAGGAATGTCATCATTGATACTCTGCAATGTCAACTTGATGAAAAGGAAAAATCTCTTGAGAAGTTAGAATGTGAAATTGTTGGCCTTAGAAAAGAAATTGAGAAAACAAAGGTCCTTAATATCAAATTTGTTAAAGGATTTGAAACTCTAGATGATATTATCAATGTGCAGCGTTCCCCTCTAATCAAGACAGGTCTGGGGTATAATGGGGAAGCATCTCAAGCTTCCACCTTCAAAAGTTATCTTGATGCAGCAAGAAGGAGTGAGCAAAGGCCTAATAGAAATCATCAGGTAAATCAAGGACAATCTTACTCAAGAACAAACAAATACTATCAAGAAAATCAGGGGCATGCTACCTTAAGGACAAATAGAAGCTACAACCAACCACAGGTAAAATCTTCCCAATTTTCTTCAAGAATGGATGTCAGTAGAAACTACAATCGGTTGGATGATAATCGCAGGAATTTATTCAATGGAAAATGTTTCTCTTGCCATAACTTTGGTCACAAAGCAGCTCAATGTGTTGCCTATAAGACAATCATGACTAGAGAAGTTCAAAAACAAAGAAGTACACCTGCAATCACAAAGAGGACCTATAACAACTTTTCCGCCCTTGAAAATGAAATTGAATGTTCCATTTGTAATAATTTTGGTCCTGAAGATTCTGAATGCAGGAGCAGGTTTCGGAAGACAACTCAGAAGGAACAAACCTCAAGTGCCAAAACATGGAGAATGAAGGAACCACAACCAGAAAGATGTGGGATAGCTTTATATGCAGAAGGACAGGAAAATCAATGGTACATCGACAATAGATGTTCGAAGCATATGACAGGTGATAAAGAAAAACTTGAATCATATACTGCTATAGATAAGGGAAAGAAAGTTTCTTTTGGAAATGATACGCCCGCAGCCATAAAAGGAAAAGGCATTGCTCAGTTGAAAGAAAAGGTCAAAGCTGGAAATATTTTGTATGTTGATGGCTTGAAGCATAATCTATTGAGTGTCAGTCAGATGTGCGATAATGGAACCAAGGTAATATTTCGATCAGATGGGTGTAGTGTTCATGATCTTGATACAGGAAGAACAGTAATCAAATGCAGAAGAACTCCAAATATTCTATACATATTTGAAGAAGGAGAACAGCAATGTTATTTGAGCAAGAATGATGAGCATTGGTTATGGCACCGGAGTTTGGGGCATCTAAGCTTTTCACAAATAAGGAAAGCATGCAAATACCAGGCAGTTCGTGGTCTTCCAGACATCAAATTTCCAGACAACACCATATGCAAATCATGTCAGTTTGGGAAGCAAACCAGA